>JADLZN010001616.1:0-303949 GCA_018155175.1 Sinocyclocheilus anophthalmus
TTACCTTAGAGCTTGCCTCACATTTTGCCTCAGTTTACCTGAAATTTTACACTCTTGACTTAAGTTTACATAGGATCATTTTCTTCATGTTTACCTCCAGGTTTGCCATACATTGAACTTTGATATAACGTGTGGCAAAGTTTGTGGTAAAATCACATATTATAGGCTTATATCATATTTTAGTTTAGATTGTACTTCAGTTTATTTTAAATTTTACCACACAGTTTGCCTTACAGCTTACTTCACAGTTTACCTCTATTGTTACTTACTGATATTCTAACATGTTTGCACATTTTGTTGCCCTTGGACGTGATGTTGAAGTTGTAGCTTGTGTAACCAAAGGTGGCAAGACTCAAATGTTCAGTGAAAGAATCTTTAGCTAATAAACAGTTAGTTTCACTGACTAGCACCTTGTAAACTTGAAAATAATGGCCCTTGTTTTCAAACACCATTTTTGCTTGTTACATGAAGACAAGTAATAAAAAAAACAAAGTTCTGACATCTGGAGAGGAAACTGTTGATGGTGTGTGCTTACACATATTCCTAACCAACCGTAATCTTTAACTCTCTCTCTCTCTCTTTCACTCACAAACACACATTCAAGAGAAAACGTAGCTTTAAATAAGATAAGAGGTAGTAAAATATGTCACATTGATCATGTTAGTCCTAGTTATTTAGGATAAACTGTGAAAGGGAAGTGACTTGCTGCTTGGCCATGTGATGTTTTTGTAGGTTTATCAGCAAAATGGTATAGCTTACACAGTAAATAACTGGTGCCAATTTTACTTTTACATTTCTGTAAAATCTTTGGTACAAATCTGGTGAAGTTATTTTATTATTATATGCTTTTTGCCTGTCCCCATTCCTGGTAATGTACTATTTTAAAGTAATTAATTATTGCACTTTGTTCAAAGCTGTCAAAGAATTTTTTTTAAACAAAATTGTTTAAAACAATAGTTTAAATCTTACATCAAACTGGCACAGAATGACCCTCATGGTGGTAACCATGCCCTTTTTCCTCTCTTCTTCCCTTTAGCCACAGTCAAAAAGACAGGAGGAAATGGATGGATAAATGACCGGTCAGGGTCATTTGGAGGAAACGGACGGTCAACGACCAGTCTGGATGGAGTCAGTTTCTCAGAAGGGGAACTGTTGTTGCAGGTAAAATGCATGTGCACCAATTCCTTGATCTTATTCCTTGCAAATTCCCAGGAATCGCCATCCTGATCTCCCACTTTTTTTTTTTTTTTTTTTTTACACATACATTCTATATAAACACCTTGTACCTCATTTCCCACCTAAAATGCCCTGGTTTGTGTGAACAGAATCATCTGCTGTGATTTCTTCCCATTTTTCAGTCTAAGGTCAGACCACTTTGCTATATGCAGGGGTCTTAAATCTGTTTCTGCCAACTCAAGAAAAGTCGTGGCCAAGCATCTGTCTACTTTGTAAATCATCCATCACTTTTGTACACCCTCATTTGCTCCATCTTGTATTCATTTATGCAAACTGTCACTCTGGGCTGTGCAAAGAAGTTGGTAATTTCACAATATGTTTGTGTTTGCGCATAGCAGGTAAAAGTGTAAACGTTTCCTGATTCCCTGGAAAGATGATAAAGTAAACAACAGCCATGAAGAGTATCCATACCCGCTCAAACAAAACACTTCCATGTCATAAACTCATGAAATTAATTTTGGTAGACATTTAGTTTATTGTAGCTGTTGTCACGCTCGTTGAAAAGGAATGGCGTTTGAGCAATCGGCATTCTTTGCTGTTGAGCAATGTTATCTTTTCTTTGTAAACTATATCACATGTTACTTTCCACCTACAAATATTGTGAGTTTCTTTTTCAGCCACATCTCCGTCTCCGTCTCTCTCGCTCTCCATTGTTCGAGGGCTGCTGGTTCCTGTGCGTGACTAGCGGCGATATTCACCCCCTGTCTGTTGTCATGTTCAACACCTTAACAAAAGCTTGGCTAATTACATGGGATGTTTACTGAAAAAAAAGATGTAAAAGAAGAAAAATGGCCCCATTATCCCCACCCATCTACAGTCTTACATTCACAATCCCAGCCACCGTGTTTAGCATGAAACAAACCAAAACATTTCAGTTTTTCTTTATTAAATATCCCAACCATAAAACCTTTGTCTGCATGTTAACGTGTTTTAATATTGTCAGTCACAATTCTATCTAATTTCGTTTTCAGGCCCTCAATGGCTTTGTGCTTGTGGTCACCACCGAAGGTTACGTGTTTTATGCATCTCCAACTATACAGGACTACTTGGGCTTTCATCAGGTGAGTTTGCTTTAAAACCTTTCTTTTAGGAAGTCCTGCTTTTTTTTAACATTAGTTGTCTTGTCATACGTCAAAATTGTATGTACTTTGTACAGTTTACGAAAATAAACACAGTTTAAATCGATATTCATATACCAGCCTCAAAAAATGCTTGTCATTTAATTGACAATTGATAAATCCAGCATAGTTATCAAATCTATTGACGAGTCATTCACCTGGAAACATTTGTATCATTCTTCAGTCATTTGTTGGTTCGACTTTCCTCACCCTGGAGGAAGAGTAATGGCTTTTGCGAGAGTTTAACATGCCGTGCCGTTTCCTACCGTTATGAATTTCTGTTATCGCAAGGATAATACTCTGGGCCTCAATAACAGCGAACTGTTCTGTAACTGAAAGTAGGCTGTGGAAAAAGTTCTGAGGGTGTCTGGGTTCGATTACTTATTCGGAAAGGTGTTCGTTTACTGTCAAACCACCGTGGCGTCAGTGAGGATTTTATTGTTTTTTTTTTTAGTATTAACAAACTAGTCTATGTTGTTCGAAACATCCCTTTTCTTCCTTGTCCTGTTTGGAAGGCTTTTTCAAATTTATGTAAGCTAATATTTGCAAATGCCTAGCGATTAGGCCTAAGTGTTTTTTTCTTTCACCTTGTCAGCCTGTGATGTGCGTAACAGACATAGTTTGGTTTTGTTTATAAAAGAGGAGAAGCTCAGAAAAAGAACATCAAAGAGAGGTACATTTAAGGTTTGGATGCTTAATTAAAGAACTGCCAATACCTGTTTGTCTGTGTGTGAACCACAGCCAGTTCAAGGAGATCTTGTGTGTGTGTGTGTGTGTGTTCCTGTGGTGTATTGTATGTAGAGACTGCATGTATAGATCACATTAACAATAGCCATTTCATTCCTATAGCTTGCAATAATAGCAAGTAGGCTATACATTACACAATGTCTACTCAAATATACATTCTCGCTCTAAGCACACACAAATATTACAATACAGACAGTATGAATGTACTAAAAGAATATATATATATATATATATATATATATATGCATACACCTATGATATGTGAATAAGAACTTGGTGTCTTTGTTGATGTGCATATAGTCTGTGCTTGTTATTGCGTACCTGTTTTTCCTCACTAAATCAATTTCCCTGGAGTGTGACGTTCCCTCTCTAGCAAGTCCAGGTCGCCAGGGTTACACAGTCAGGCAGGCCTGCGCCACCTGCACACAAATGCATAAATGTATACCCAGTGCCACAGCGGTCTGTGGTGATTTGGGTTGCTAATAACTATTCACATACTTCTAATTACTTTTTTCTATTTTGTAGTCCATGCCATAAGAATAAATTGTGTTATATAAAAGGAATGCCTTTATGATTTGTATTACCCAAACATCACTGTGTGTGGCTTTGTTCATGAATTGTTGTGCACATGTTAAATCCATCTGTGTATTCTTACTGTATATGTCGTTTTTACGAAGATATATGTGTAAATATATCAGAGACATGTATACATATTTTAAAGCAAGTAATATGTATATTTTCTTTCTACTCCCTTGCCTGTGTGTCCTCATTAACCTTTAAATGTGTGTTTGTTGGTACAAGTTGTCATGAATGGTTTCTGGACCTTGTCTGGTTTTTATCCCACACCGTCCAGCCTGCAGCAATTAGCACACACAGACAGTGCAAACACTTTGTTTTCATTGGCCTGTTAAGGAGAAAGAGAGAGGATGGGGAGGAAAAAACAGGCAGAAAGGAACAATGCAAACCAAGCTGCAGTTACTATGCCAAGCCTCTAGAGGGAAGCGTCTACATTTTGATGTACAGTAAATACAGCCTAACATGTAAAGCGATATCTCTAGAGGACACAAATGTTTGATGTTAAATGATTTTAATGCTTTCTTATTAAAAATCTGAGCCACAGGAAACTAAAGTTTCCATTTGCTTTCCAATCAGTTGCACTCCAAACAAGTGATACGGTACAAAACAGGGACGCGGGAAGTAGGGGTGCTGAGGGGGCTGCAGCACCCCCTGTTTTCACATGGTTGCAAATGCAACGCCAAGTTTGTTCATTTAAATTTATTCAGTTTTAGCATTTAATAATTTATTTGTAATGATCTCTGAAATGTAAATTGTACGTGGGCTATAATAAACCCATGTTTATCTTTATAAACATGATTAATTTTACTTGTGATGTTTTCTATATGGGATGATTAGCCTAATCCTCATGAACACGTGACGCTAGCGCGTGGTATCAGACATGAACTATACAGAATACGAACAAGATTAACTTCAATACAAGGAGATAATGGCGCAAAAGTGAATTTCAGATTTTTTAAAATGCCCATCCCAGCAAAAACTTTCCAAAATCGGCATCCAACACCAGCCCCAGCACAAGCACCGACGTAAGTGAACAAGCTCCAGCACGAGCACGGAGACAAGTAAGCCTAGCGGACCCAGCCCAACCCCCGAGATTGATCAGCTACTATCGATAATTTCAAAAATGTGATATGCAGTCAAATTTCCCAGTGTGTATATGCCACTTAAACGAGTGTTCATATCGACGCACTTGTAGTGCTTTGTGGAGTTGTCAAATGAGGTGACCTCCAACCCCAACATCGCTTCTCTAGTCTTGTCAGAAAGACAAAAATAAACCTCTTTTCCCAGTTTGCAATGAGGATTTGGTTGGCATTAACAATTACAACAGAACTTGAAAGTGGCAGTGGAAAACCCGTTATCATATTTCACAGTCAGGTTATAATAGTGCTGGGCGGTATGACCAAAAATTTATATCACGGTATTTTTCAAAATTATACCGGTTTCACGGTACATGATGGTATTTTTTTTTCATGCATGACCGGGTGTTAACCATATTTTGTACTGATTGAGAGAGGAAATACTGCAGTATATTGACTTAGAATGGCCTATTTTACTGTCATGATGAGTGAATATTGTCAAAAAATACCACACTAAATAGTGACTAAATACGACCCCTTTTAATACATGTTAACCAGGAGTCACTCTCATTTATAATCGCGGCATCGTCTGATAAAATCAACGTGCATCTACACTAAAGAGCGGCTATGCGGTTGTTTTGGCTATATTACTTTTTTGTCTCATGCAGCGCACTGCCTGCGTCTGAAAAAAAAAAGTGCTTGTGATATGACCTACGCTCATATTTATAATTCCAAACAATCAGTAAGCAACAGGTGCTTGGAAACGCTGTTTTATACTCATTTATTGACGAGTCGGCTGCGGTGCGGCCAACTGAATGCCGAGAGAGGTGACACTTCTCCGGGAAAGTCAGACCTCCCGCTCGCGGGACAGCACTGGCGAAATCTTCCAACTTAACCATAGCTAAGGTTTATCCAAAGAAGTCGCTAGGTTTGTCAGTATGAATATTCTATGGAAAAAGCAGCTAAAAGCGTCTGAAAGTTGCTAAATCTAGTGCTAAAGTCGAGATGTTTGGTTTTTGTGGGGGGGGGAGAGACGTGGGAGCTGATGGCAGGGGCGGTGGATTTTTGTGGCGGTCAATGTGGATATTGTAGATGAGATCACGTTCTATTAGTTCTACAGCTTAAGTTTCGGAACTTTCACGCTTAGTAACACATACAGCTGTGCCCTCACCACAGTGCAACAGTGAAAAGGGACCCCTTTCAAACAGTGTCGCGTTCCGAACGTTGTTTAAGCGACATACACTGGTATTTTAAAAATTCATATCATAACAAAAATAAACACCAGAATTCATTATGAACCGGTATACTGCCCAGCACTAGGTTATAACGGGAATTAATATTAATGAATGCAGGATGCAGAACATGTCCTCCGATCATTTTTTGTAATGTCCTTTCTTACTGTCTTCACAGTCGGATGTGGTCCATCAGAGTGTATTCGAGCTCATCCATACAGACGATCGGGCAATGTTTCGAAGGCAACTACACTTCGCTCTCAATCCCACTTCGTGCGATGGTAGCGATGGATCTGATGGTTAGTAGTAACACTATCCTTAATTGTGATGCCCAAGTAGGGTCAGTGAGTTCCTGGTAAGGTGTTGTCAACTTTTACTGCAGTGCCCAGCCTTGAATGTTTTGTGAATGAGCAGACTTCTGTTGTTATTATTACTGAATCAAGAAAGTATGTTTGTGGAGAGCAAGACAGCTGTGGGAGGATCCGTTCGGATTTATAAAATGGAGTCTTGTAAAAACCCAGGATGATGAACACTGCTAGTGATTCACAGCCGATTACATCACTGTTTTTCCCCCTTTTGTTTGGCACAACCAATCGGTCTTCAGCAATTCAAAGCAGCAGTGACATCACCAGAGACATGGTAAACTACAACCCTCAACACATCCCTCCAGAAAACTCATCCTTCTTGGAACGAAGTTTCTGTTGCCGATTCCGGTGCCTCCTTGACAACTCATCAGGCTTCCTGGTAAACATCCTAGACCTCTATTGCGACTTTATGCCTGTGTAGAATCAATATTTTAGAATCATTCCAAGATTAACCTTTTGAGCTAAACTCAACAATGTTTGATTTTCTGTGTACACGATACAGTAACAGCAACAGCTGTATAAATAAATCTGCTGTGAATTGTTTACACTCAGTGTCGGACCCTCATGAGGCTAAAATGACTTTCTTGTTCTTCCCTTTGCCCCCCAAGGCCCTGAACTTCCAGGGGAGGCTGAAATATCTCCATGGGCAAAACAAGTTGGCTGAAGATGGGACACTGGCCCACCCTCAACTGGCTCTTTTTGTCATAGCCACACCCCTCCAGCCACCCTCTATCCTGGAGATCAGGAGCAAGACTCTTCTTTTCCAAACCAAACACAAGCTGGACTTTACACCTATGGGTGTTGACACAAGGTACATTTGATTAAGAAGCAAAAGCAACGTCAGATTGGGCCAACAAATTTTGGGGAAATGGTACAAACCTAGTGTTAACATTTTTCCTATCCGTTTCTCGTTTTGCAGGGGAAAGGTGGTTCTTGGCTACACTGAGATTGAGCTGTGTATGAGAGGCTCCGGCTATCAGTTCATTCATGCTGCTGACATGATGTACTGTGCTGACAACCATATCAGAAGTGAGTTATGCCAGATCTTGACCAGATATTTAATGTTAAGTCAAAGCCATGTCCATCATTTTTGCTTTTTATGAACTCCATAAAACTAGCAGTTTGATTTCCATAGCATTTCTTTTAAAATATATATTTTTTCTCTTATTCTTTCTCATAGTGATAAAGACTGGAGAAAGTGGTTTAACTGTCTTCAGACTTCTCACGAAAGGGGGTACATGGATCTGGGTGCAGGCCAATGCTAGGCTTGTTTATAAAGGAGGAAGACCAGACTTCATTATCGCTCGACAAAGAGCACTAACGTAAGTTAAACCAGCATTTTAAGAATGTTGTTGTTGCTCTAATCTCTTTGTGTCTCTCATTATTATAATATCTGTATTTTATAGTAATGAAGAGGGTGAGGAACACCTCCGTCAAAGGAAGTTGCAGCTACCTTTTAGCTGCGCCACTGGTGAGGGTGTCTTGTATGAGACTGGCCCCACACTGGACATCGCTGACATTCAAAATCCAAGCAAAGGCCAGAAGATGCACAAACCTCTATCTCTGGACCCAGATTCTCTTCTCGGCTGCATGCTGAAACAGGATCATTCTGTCTACAACAAGAACAATGACCCCAATTCCCAGTTTACCCTTGACAAGGCTTTCAGGGATAGCCACGCCCTGCTCAATGTCCCTGGGAACACCTGGCAGCCGTCAGCCCCAAACATTGTGGCTGGGATAAAGGAGGAAAGTGTGGTAAAGGACATGATGGAAAGCTTGCAGCAGATTATTGGGGACAGCAGTATTTGTGGCCTTCAGGGGTTTGAAGTGGACGAATCGGACCTGAAGGAGTGGGAGAACACTCTGCTCAGGATGAACAACAACAACGAAATGGAACTTAATGAAATCATCACCAATGACATCCTCTCTTATGTAGAGGATGCACTTTTTAAGGAAAATGGTATTCAATTGCCCGAACAACTCAAGAGCCAGGGTCCATTTGTTGAGGTGCCTGAGTGTCTTCCAGAAATGGAGCTACAGAATAATGTAGCTGTTAACCAGGAATTCAACTGCCAGGCAGATATACTCGGTGGATCCTCAGGTGGGGGTGGGTTCGTCGGAATGAACATCCAAGATGAAGTGGATGCCAGTAGCCCTGGAAGAGGGATGGTGAAGCTCACCCATATGGGGCCACAGATGCTACCTGGCGACACTTTTGTCCAATCATTCGGACTAGAACAGACAACCCAGAAGATGCCTGGCAATAATAACATTGTGTTTAATCCTTCTCTTGCCATGCAGCAGCCGACCCAAGTCAGGCTTGGTCTGCAAGGTGCCGTGCAAGAGTACGGAATAGTGCCATGTGGCCAGAGAAACCTACAGACCAGAAACCAGCCCCATCACAACACAATGACTCTCCCTCTTCAAAGTCCTCTATTGCAGGGCATTTCCTCCCAGCCAATGGGCTTCAATGGCCAGAATTCCCTTCCTCAACAACCGTCAATCAGTCAGAACCCTCTGTGGGTGTCTGACAGCAACAATTTGATGGATAACCTGCTGAACTCTTGCACCCGTAACATTTCAGGTTTACAAGATGCAGGACTACCCTCTGGCCCAACTCCCCAACTACAAGGACAGTTTTCTCTTCACACTCAAAACGCTGCCAATCCAGGACTGCCTAGCTGGGAGCAATCACAGCCTCAACAGGTCTCCAGATCGTTTTCCAGTGGGCAACAGAATATGACGGGCTTCATCGGCCAAGTTACAGACTTCCAAAGAGATCTGCTTGGAGAACTGATGTCGCACACAAACGCACAAGGATTCAGGTCTGGTTTCCTGCCCCAGACAACTGCAAATAGCATCTATCCTCAGCAAGGAGAGATTATCAGCAACAGCCCTCATCAGACCACCAACAGCTGCATGTTCACAGGCACTCCTCAACCATCAGTGAACGGGATGCAGTATGGTTCTGCAGATCCGGTATCCTGCCAGAGGGCTAAAGGTCTGGTTACCCAGAGTCCTACACAAGCATCCTGCTACTACCAAAGAGGTCCTAGCGAGTCAATCGTGGGCGCCTCGGTCATCCCACAAGAAGACACCAATAACAGCCCCATGGCCTGTCGAGTGCCACTTGGGTTAACTCCAGATAACATTCTTGCTCAGCAGTATCTCTCCTGCAATGGCCAGACACAGGTAAACTGTACTAATGTAATCCATGGTATAATTATAACTTCAAACTAGCTTGTTCTAATTCAGAGATCAAAGCACCAGGTGTGTGCTCACTCCCTATTTTTAGATTGAGTCTTGAAGTTTGTTGAGAATAGCGGAACTACCCTGTTCTCACCCCAGGCTCATTGTGTCATCACACATCCAGTTTTTTTTTTAACCGGTTTGGTAATCTCAGCTCTACCATCAGTCACAAGTCTTTGTGAGAAACAACACTTTGGGATGTTACTACTGCCACCATGTGTAAAGAAAAACCATATAATTTTGAGGAAGTCTAGAGGTGGACAGAGACACTCAAGATTAATTTATTCCCAATGTGCTCAGTTGTTTTCTTTCAACATTGTGGAAGGAAACAATTGAGGGCAGTCCAGAGTAGGACTAGGTGTCATATTTCTTGATATAATTCAGTTCTGATATACAAGCTCTCGATTTTGATTCATTTGGGTGTTTTTCAGTCATATTGTCCATTTTGCTTAGATATGAAGAACGTGTTCTCTTTGTTAATTCTGTAAATTATACAAAGCAGTGTCTTCATTCATTAAAAGAACTGGTTTCATTAGAGTCATTTACATACTATCCCAGTGAAAAAAACAGCATATGTGGTTAGGTATGTTTTGAAGCATGGCAGCTAGTTTGAGCTGGTTCAAGCTGGTCCTGAGCTACTAGCTCCTGCTCAGGACCAGCTCATAACCACCTTAAACCAGCTCATGACCAAATAAGGACCAGTTTAAGCCAGCTCAAACCAGTTACCATGCTTCAAAACATTCCTAACCAGCATATGCCGTTTTTTAGGTTTTTTTGTCAACAGGGATACTGCTACATTTTTGTCAAAACCCTGTATAGTATAGGAAGCCATCAAAACAATGCATCATTAACCACAGGCTGGGCACAAAAGTTCAAAATGGAGAGAGTTCTGCTTTAAATTCTTTTCCATGCACAACTTAATGAATATCATGACATGATTGCCACAGAATGGACAAAACATTCCTTTAATGGTTTCAATTTTGTCCTTCCACAGATCGCAAACTGTCCACTTAAGGAAAAAGGAACATCCCATTTTCCGTCACTGGCCAGTGGAACCACCTACTTTTCCGATAACAACCAAAGCAATTGCTGTGACTATTAGATCACGCTCAATACAGCGACTGACTCATCAACAGTGCTGTACCTCTTTCTAGGAAAAAAAACGCATAAATACAGCAACTTGTTTGTCCCTCGAGAGACATGCATCAGCTTCTAAAGACACACTTGGCTGAAAACCTGCAAGACATTACAGAACTTTAGTGATTTTACCACACCTTTTTTCACACTTATCTACTTTTTCACTTGTTCACACCCTCTCTGATGAGAAATAAGCAGTGGCAGAAAGAAAATATGTATTTTTTTTTTTTAATCATGTCCTTTCATCCCTGAAGGATATTGTTTTGTTTTGCAATTCTGGCAACGAAAAAAAAAGTGAGATGGCGAGTATACTAGCAAGGAGAGGTGTGTGAGCAAGTGTGTGTTTGTGTGTATGTGTGTGCGAGGTAGCCTAGAGTTCATTTATGAAGTATGCAGACGCAGCGGTGGAACCTTTTAATTGCAGGGATGAGATTCTGAGGAAATTCAAGGTGCACACAAGATGCTATTTATTAGGGTAAGTTTCGACTCAAAAAGGGAAAGTCTGTCTCAGAGAGGGCAACGGCCTCAGCCGAACCCTTTTATTTTGCCATCTGTAGACCTTTAAACCTTAGTGTTATCAATGTACCCCACTTTCTCGAAAGAAATTAATACTCTACTGATGGCCTCTGTGGCACTATTGGACTGTCAGATCAAATCATTGAATTTGTTGACTACAAAACTTTCCCAGAACTTCCCTGAAGCTCCACCCACTGCAAGTTGTAACGTTGCCCAAGGAAAAAGGAATAGTCCCAGCCCACTTTTTCTTCTCAACAACACTTTTTCCATTCAAAGAGTAAAAACCGTCTGGTCTTGCCACACTTTTATGGTTGCGTTAACCATATGTTTCATGTGTATTACAACAATATCTGAATGTTATCACTTATCATTTATTGTACATTTGTTGTTTTTTTGTTTGTTTAAAAATTATTTTGTACTTTTTTATGCATATAATCGAAATTATGGAAAGGTCATTGAGCCATTTTTGTCCACTTTTAATTTGCTGATTTCCCTCTTGCTTTCTGTTTGCGTTAACACTTATATGGAAGAATTCTTCAATCGTGTTGCGTGCCATGAGAATCACAGCAGCCAGCATATCCTGCCTCCAGAAGAAAGGTAAAATCAAGTGTCTTCTAAAGACAGAACCGACTAGTTATCAGGAAGGATTCCAAACAAAAGTAAATGTTTGTTGAGAGAAAATTCAAATTTTTTAATGGCCGCAGTGAAAGTCTTTATTCGTCTGTAGTTTCATTCTTGGTCAATCAGGAAATACAGCAGCAGCCAAAAGTTTAGAACAAGCGCAGTGTAGAGAATGTGCTCAAAACTGTGATGTCATTCGTAAAATTAGTTTTGTGTAAATTTTGCGCATTAAATTGAATGCGATTTCCATGTAAATTCTGTTTTGTGAATGAGGCGTAAAGTTTGTAGGCCCCTTTGTGCCTTATTTTGAAAGAATATGAAGCCATTTGATTTTATTGTATCAGCACTTTGAATGTGTATATATACCAAAACATATTTGTATGAGATGCTCTAGCTATAGAAATATGACTGATTGGTTTAATTGTGCAAAATGAACTCTTTGAATAGGCCTTAATTTTGTTCATGTTTTTGACCGCTGTTGCTTCTGAGATTTATTCTTTACGATGAGTTGTTAGTTTTATGCTATCAGCAATGGTCGATATGTAATATTTTTTCTTTTTTATGTTTAGAATGCATGTGCTGTGATCTATCAATCACTTAGCCCTTAAAAACAATAATAATTTAATAACAATGTTAAATCTTTGCAAATATCAAAATGAATAACCATTTTTCATACATTAAAATGTTGTGATGCCTGATTTTAGTTTTTAGTGTTTAGTTTTTCATTTATTGGGATTAAATAGTATAGATTTTTGATATAGGCCCTTTATCGGTTATTGATCATAGCATGATAATAATTATCAGTTAACCGATATCAGTCAGAATCAATATTTCCACATTCCTAATATGTTTCTACAGATTCATCTATTAAATTATGAAGGATCATGTGACAGTGAAGACTGGAATAATGGCTGCTAAAATATTCAGCTTTGCCATCACAGCAATAACTTAGATTGTAAAATATATTCAAATAGAAAACACCTATTTTTACATATAATAATATTTCTAAATTTTTGATTAAATGAATGCAGCCTTGGTGACCATAAGAGACAAAAATGTTTACAAAATCTAACCGAACCCAAACTATTGAACAGTAGTGTACATGTTATTTTCTTATTTTCAGTGTATGTTTTTTTTAAAGAGAACAATTCTCTTAATCGTTCTTTACTTTTTTGCGTGACATCATAATATAAAGACTTTTTCATAATTTAATCGATTCTGAAAGTTTTTTGAATTGACTCCCTCCTCAATTGGCTTGCCTCACACCAGCCAATGAAAATGCTCTTTCACACACTGATGCTCAATGGCCTGAAGCATCTGGCATCTTGCATGAAATGCTCTGAGAGTCACTAATTCTTTTGTTTTAGCTCTTAATTTAACTGTCAGTCAATTTGACAGTCACATCTAGAGTGCTTCTACTACCCCCATCCTTAGCCCACCCCAAAACACTATGTCAGGGTGACAACTCAGTATTTATAATGCACATAACATATGGCCACAGAGAGTAAACAAAAGAGGTAGTAAATAATATATATGAGAATGTGTGTATCGGGACGTGCTGTTGTTTTTTTAATACATGCCATTGGGGATGAATCTCTTTAAAAATGAATGAATTGTGTATTTGCATCCTCCAGAGTGGTACAATTAACAATTGTTGTCAGACTGACATGGAGGAAATCAATTCTATTGACACTAGTAGTGTGGATGTATAAACAAAGAGGAGTTTTATTACTTTCACAAGACATTTAGACTGCCAGACAGATTTTGACACACCTCTACATTCTTTATTATTACACATTGTAAAATAATAGTTAAGTCAATAAAATATGTATAGAAATTATGTAGTAACCAAACCATCCTGGTGCATCCTGGGATGCTTTTAAATATTATTGAGCTAGTTTTCATGTATGGATATTTGTGGTAGACTAGTCCATCAACTAAAATGGAAATATGTACATGAACATTTGTGTATAAACAATTTTTAAACATTTAAGCATTCATTTTCTGGCAGTTTAATTGAAATTGTATGTACAGATTGTATGTTATATTATATAAGATTGAAAGATATTGGAGTATGTTGCTTAAGTATGTTTTACAACATACAAAATACTACTCTTTTTATTTAAAAATGTCACATTTCATTCTACTGTATGTGTTGCTTGCCATTTCTTTGTAATTATTGTTAAATTTACATTCTGGCAATATACTTGAAATTGTGTTAATTTATTTATAAAAAAAAGAAATAAACATTTATTTACATATACATTCTGGCAATATACTTGAAATTGTGTTAATTTATTTATAAAAAAAGAAATAAACATTTATAATTTAAGCATATGAGTTCTGGCAATATACTTAAAATTGTACTCCTTTATTTACTTAACTGGGAAAAACATCAAATTGATTGATTGATTTTTTTTTTTTTTAATTTTCTAATTTAAGCATGCAAGTTCTGACAATATACATGAAATCTTAATTTGTTTACTTAAATTACTTACTTTATAACTTTATAACTTAGAGTTAAGTGCTGGTGATATAATGGAAAGATTTATTTATTTATTTATATTTCATTTCATTTCTTTTAGGGGACAAAATACCCATTTTGTTTTTTATTTATTTATTTATAGAAACTGTTCTTTAGGTGGGAGGGAGTAAGGCATAGATTTTTTTGGCCATTGTGAAGACCCCGAGGGCGACTCCCCCTGTCATCTGCTTGTCACTCCAAAACGCCAGTCAAGTAGATGGAAATTAAAAAGCGACCCACTGTTTAGTTCCTCTGCTAATCAATGGAGAAATTAGCACAGTCATCAAGGGTCCATGATTGTGGCTTTGTTTTGTTAATTAAAAAGCTAGAATGATTAACTCTTGAGCATTTAAGGGGTGTAATTTCACAAATGAGCAAAATTAGAATAAGGAACAGACAGTTAATCCTCAGAAGAACTTTGCATAAACAATGTTTAGCCATAGACCTAAGGTAAAGAGGCTGTCAAATGTTGTATTGACTTTGTAGGTGCCCAGAAATACTAGATCTGAGTATTTGGGCTGCTTAACATTCATTCAGAGGTCACTTGTGAAGAAAAGCAGGTGGCAGCGTTACTCATACGGAACGCCAGAAACACATGCAGTCATGTTTCAAGTGCCCTGCCAAATGTGCTTTGTAGGTCTTGCTGTTGTGGACTGAATGTACACATCTTCTTTACCGTTGGCAGAGCATTCATTCTACCCTCTTTGTAGTGGGCTGTGGAAGTCACAAACTCCTTTATGCAGCTGGGAATCAAACTGACACAACAGTTTGATGTGGTTTGGTTCCTGCGGAGGTCCCAGCATGTGTTTTGGTAGGGAACAACAACACACGATCTCTCGTATTGATAGAGCGTTTCACCTTCTATCTTTATATCCTCCCACACACTTCCTTTAAAGTGTTCTAAGCTTGTGCTTTCTTTGGATGTGTGCGCTCCTTTCTTTTATGCCGTAGTAGATGTGGTTTTTAATTGTGATCGATTCGTTTTTGATTGAGGTGAGTTTTTGGTCAATCTTTGATCTTATTTTTTTTGTACTTCAGTCAGTGTGCATTTGTAACATCAAGCCGGTTGCACAACGCACTCTATTGAACCTTTCACCCAGTCAGACACACTTCTCTCAATTCACTCCTACACTTCCATTCACTTCCTCCACTCTCAGATAAAATTATAGGATTCAATGAGATGCCTGACTCAGCTATTGTAACCCCCACAAAGAAGATATTTCAAGCTCCTTTCTTTAGGTTGCCTTCCTCGCTTTCTTATTTATTAGATCAAACAAGCTGTAAGTGAAAGAGAAAGACAAAACCTAATATTAAATAGTAGCACTGCTCTAAAAAATTGTTTGGTTTCCAACACTTAAAGCATTAGTTCACTCAAAAATAAAACTTATAACCAACATGTTGTTCCAAACCTATATGATTTTATTCCTGAATATAATGGTTTATGGAATATATATGGAATATAATCAAAGCAATCCAAAAAGTCATATGGACTTCTTTCTTTTTAAATTTTTAAAGCTCCTCATGTTTTGAAATTGCATGGATAAGTGCAACCAGCACATTCTTCAAAATATTTTATTTTGTGTTCCACAGAAAGTCGTACAGGTTTGGAACAACTTGAGGGTGAGTAAATGATGACAGAATTATCATTTTTCTGTGAAGTATCCCTTTAAGTCTTGTACATGTGACTCCACTGAGAGAAAAGGGGAATAAACAACAGAATGGGAATTTTCTGGATCTGTCTGGTACATTCGCTGCAGGCTTTCATAATAGCCAACTTACACAATGAGGTTACAACACTAAACACAATCCTGCCCAAAACCTGTTACCTAGCCCTGCTCCGCTGGATTTGCCATCACATGATCAAAACAAAGAGATCACATGGTCCAGCACATGGCTCACCATGACTCAGCACGGGGAACATAAACACATGCTGACCTTTTCACTTGTTATGTTTAGAAATCAAGCTGTTCCCTTTGTTTCACTAATATGTTATCATACATTTAGCTCACATTAGTTGAAGCATGTGAGTTTAATTTTAGCCTGTGATTCTAATCGTGTCTTTTGCAGCCAAGTTTGTCCATCCTATAGATAATTTTCATCACGAATAGTTGAATGAGTAACAAAGGTCACATAGATCAAGTGTCTCCACTGTCCTCATCACGTGTGGCCATTTAAAGTGCAAAATCACATTACAAG
This sequence comes from Sinocyclocheilus anophthalmus, assembly GCA_018155175.1. Lineage (NCBI taxonomy): Eukaryota > Metazoa > Chordata > Actinopteri > Cypriniformes > Cyprinidae > Sinocyclocheilus > Sinocyclocheilus anophthalmus. Next base: position 16,594 of record JADLZN010001616.1, read on the forward strand.
CAGCTGTGAAGTACTAGGACAGGAGTGTGGTTATACTCAGCATCCCATGTGTGTGTGTCAAAGTTCAACAGTCACGCAGACACTATTAGTGCTATAAGCGTTTAGGCAGACTGGGGTTGGATTCTTGACGCTCAAGACAGACAAGGCAGAGTCAGATGGTACGGTTTCCATAGTAACGCCATGAGGGCGCCCGCCGAGCCCCTGTGTCTAGGTGTGTGTAGATAATGAATCTGAGCACTCTGGGTAACCCAGGTTGATCTCTCACAGAGATATGAAAGCCTCGCAGCATGACCACTGACCTGCAATTACCTCATAACTTGCACTGCAGGAGGGTTAATTACCTTTTATTAAAGCAGAGAGTGGACCCCTGTTGGGATGTATTCTGCTGTGTCTGATCTACTGTGATAGAGAGTTAAACCTTAACAAAACATTAATGTTGAACCATTCTGATGAAGAGTTCAAGATGGACTCACAATAGCAAAGCAAAACATTTTTCTTTAATTGATTGGTTCAGTAATACGGATCCCTGGACATGACATGCAGGAAAAAATAAATTATATCGTGGCCACAAATTAACAATTCGTTCCCATGACATACTAATATCTCAGCATGATTGACTAATTCTTTCTCTCGTTTTAAGTAAATCGTGAGCACAATTGACTAATTCGTTAACTCATTTTAGTAAAATCGTTAGTAAATTTTACTAAATCCTGTCCACAATTTTAAAAATTCTGTCTCATCGTCCTTTATGCGTAGTGAGAAATCTATTGCTGCTGTTATGAATAAAGTATGACAGGACTGTAATGGGTATATAGCCTGTTCACAAAGAAGGTACAATAGGCTATTCACAGATCTTTCAACGAACATTTGCATAAAACAAATTACTGGCCTAAAATGTGCCCACGATTTACTTAAAATGAGGTAACAAATTAGTAAATTATGCACACAATGTGCTTAAAACGAGGTAACGAATTAGTGAATCGTGCACACAATGTGCTTAAAACGAGGTAACGAATTAGTGAATCGTGCACACAATGTGCTTAAAACGAGGTAACGAATTAGTGAATCGTGCACACAATGTGCTTAAAACGAGGTAACAAATTACTATATTGTGCTCACAATTTACTTAAATCGTGCTGACGTATTAGAAAATCGTAGGAAGAATTGTTAATTCGTGGCCACGATATAATTATTATTATTATTTTCCCGCATGTCATGTCTGGGGCTTCGTACAGTAGCCAATAATCTGAGCAACTGCTTCAGTCACAAGACTTGTTGAGGCAAAGACACATGACTCTTTTGACAGTACCGTTTCTAGGCATAGGCAAGCTAGGCGGTGGCCTAGGGCAGGGGTTCCCAAACTTTACAGCCCACGACCCCCAAAATAACAGTGCCAGTACCTCAGGACCCCCACTTTCCTCTGAGGTGGTTAAATGTCAACATGACATGAGAATAAGGCCTGAAGTTAGGAAGAACATTAAGGAAAATATAATTATATTTTCATAATGATTTTTTACTTCTCAAACCTTGTCTGTGGTGTAAAAAACACCCCTGGCCAAATGCCCCCAGAGGGCATCACTTCCCACTTTGATAATTACTGTAGTTACCATGTTCTGAACATCACATCCTTTCTTTTTCCCTCAGATGTAATCTATCTAGCTGGTTGAATAAAAATATTTGGACTTTATATCTAAATATTACCTCAATTTAGCACCAGCAAGCTTGTTAGCTAGTCAGTTAGCATCAGCTAACAATATTTAATTATTTTCAGTATGGTTATGAATAAACATTAATATCTGTCTACTCCACTAGTTAATCCAAACAATATAAAAAATTATACTGTTGATAAACAATATAAAAACAGACGTCACATGGGGCTAAATGCATAGCATTTTAGTAAAACCGCTAACTTTACAGCAGCGGGGAAGATGAACATGCATGAGTTATTTTATTTAATCTGTGTTATTTTAATGTTTCATTTTTTTTACCTAAAACATAGAGACACTGATGTTAATGTGTCTGCATTCAAGCATTTCAGTGGGCTTAAATAGATCACCCTTTACAGAGGATTTTGTTCACAAACAATTGACAGTTTTGACCTAAATATGATTTAGAGTATCAATAATTAATCCTAAAATTCGAAATTAGTTTGATTTCTAACACGCCCCCACATGTCTATGTCACGCTGTGGGAAGATTTGCATAACGCCACCCAAATGTTCACGCAAAGAAAGAAGGCGTACTTTTATTCTTGCCACCGCGGCCCTGTCATGAGGCCTTGTGTTTCGTTGTGAAAGGCGAAAACTATTTTGTTTGGCCATAAAAAGAGGAGATACTTCGCGTCGTATGCCTAGAGCTGACCATGCTGTCACTGAAGAAATACATCAAAACTTCGAAGCTGGGACGCCGGATCGTGCTTTCACCGTGGACGAAACGGAGTCCAGCCCAGGGTCATCACATGTGATTGCCGCAAGCCTCGTCTCAAGCCCGCCGCCGCGTACAAGCCGGCCTCCGCTCACTCTAGGTCGCCGTGTGTGACGCTGTGTGGTTTTGTTGTGAAAGCGAAACTACTTTGTTTGGCCTCCAAAAGAGGACACGACTAGAAATCAGCGGTTAAGTTGTATTTACAACACTGTTCGAGAACAGTTCAACCCAATATTCAGATGTGTAAAAAAAAAGGTATGGAGGACTGTTCCTGATATTGTAGCGTAGAATACAATTGCGGTTGTCCTGACTCCACGTACGTTTTTATATTTAAAGAATTTGTCACTGATGATTCAAACGCGAGTTTTGTGCAGTGTAGTAGTGCTTGTTGTTTGTCATTTCTACGATCACAAATGCAGATATGGTTTTAAGTTTACGGAGAGCGATACACAACGCAACGCGTAAAAAGACAGTATAATTTATTATAATCCGTAATTATGTCCCTACTGGATGCAACAAATGCCTCGTTTATAATGGGTTTTAATATTTTTGTCTCGTCGCTCCGGCCGGACACGGCATCAACAGTATGTGAGGGGCGTAACATTTACATAAACAAGCTTGAGGTATTCGCCAAATCACACCGCACGACGATGAACTTTGTAAAAATCAATGCGTTTCAAAAAAGGCGGGGCATAGAGGAGAAACAATATTGTACAGTATGTGGAAATAATGTGTTTTTTAACCTTAACCTTAAACCATTTCATTACACCAAATACACAAAATAATGGTCTTTAAAAAAAGCATCATATGACCCATTTAAAATATATTAAAAGAATCAGTTCGTTCTTGAATCAGACACCGCTTCTGCGTGTTGGAGCACGTGATATATTATAAGGAGTAACGATATGTTTTATGAAATGTAGTGAAGTAAAAAGTACGATCTTATGCTTTGGAATGTAGTGAAGTAAAATAAAGTTACTCAAAATAAAACTACTCCAGTAAAGTACAGATACTTGAATGTACTTAAGTACAGTAAACGAAGTTACTGTTTCCACCACTGTTCAAAAAGTGAAAGACATCATTACATACCATTTTCAAGTTCAAGTCCACCGAAGTTAATCTACTCTCCTGTCTGGTTTGTTTGCTGGACAAAATGGCAGATTCGCCATTATGATTGATCAGATCGCCTGTCAATGAAAACTCCCGGCAAAGGGTCAATTGGGTTATGATATTCTCTCAATGTGGCACAGATACCTCCTTCAACATAAGACAATGGTATTTAAGTTGGGATTTACGTTTATTTTATCATCGGTCTGATGTCTTTAAATATCCAGTTGCAAGAATTTGAGGCATCATTCACGTATTTTTATTACAAACTGTGTCTTAGCAAGCACTTCTAATATCCCTTCTAATAAAACTCAAAGAATCTAGAAACTTGAGTTAATTGAATTGTTGGATACAATGACACTGCCGCCAGCAAGAACAAACAACCAATAAGCACAATTAATCACAGATGTTATGTAATTCATATCATTGACCTTAAAGTGTTATGAGTAAATATGTTATTCCTCCTTCAAGCCATTGCTCATTTCTGTTTAATGTCTGTCATGAGGCACTGTTGCTATCTATAGGCAGTGCTATCTTAGTAACAAAACCGGACCCCAGCACATCATGCGCCAGCTGGAGAGAGGACAGTTTTGTTAACTGACACACGAGGGACATTTCAGTGTAAATGCCAGGGTAAGGTTAGAGTTTTGATGGATATTTTGTAGACAATTGCTCACCGTTAAAGTTAAATGTCTTACAATGGCTTTTCACCAACGGTGAGTATTTATAAACTAAGAGCACAAGGCAAATTATCAGGCTGCTAGACATGGACATTGTCAAGGTAAGAGTTGGAGACAGTGTCTTTGAAACAAACAAGTCTCTACTGTTAGGAGAATGTGAATACTTCAGGGCACTTTACAGATCGGGGATGGTAGAGTGCCATCAAGAAGAGATTCACGTGAGGAACCTCAAAGCTCAAGGGTTCCTAATCATGCTGGCCGTGGCCAATGGTGAGAGACCCATTCTGAATGATGAAGAGATTTTGGAAGCCATTGAATGTGCTGCTTTCTTCCAGGCCGAATCTCTTGCAAGGCATCTTCAGGATCTTCTCAACTCCAACAACTGCCTGCTCATGTACCAAGTTTCAGCCACCTTTGGCTTATTGGGACTCCATGAGATTTCAGCTCAGTTCATTCGCAATATGTACCGTAACCTGCAAGAAGACTTGAAGAAACTTCCTCAGGAGCTGGCCGAACATGTGGAGTCTCTGGTTCCTAGTGCGTTTGTGGCTGTGGGTTCACACTCCACTTGCTCTGTGGATGAGCTTCCTCTTGCCGCCACAAGGACAGTATGTTACCTTGATGAGTATGATGAAGAATGGAAGGTCCTCACTGCCTTGCCAATGGAGGCTAGCACCTCTCTGGCTGCTTTGACCGTTTTGGACAACCGACTCTACGTTGTTGGAGGTGTGCACGGTGTTGACAAGAGGCCCGTTGATGCTAGCTTTTGCTATGATGTTGTCACCAACACCTGGAGTTTGCTACCAGGTCCCAGACAGCCACGGTACAACTTCACCCTAATTGGGATAGAAAGTTGCCTCTACGCCATCGGAGGAGAGTCTGGAAGAACCACCATGTCCTCAGTTGAGAGATATAACGTTGTCACAAAGGAGTGGACATTCGCAGCACCATTACCTCGACCGGTCGCTGGGGTCGCATGCACCAAAGCCATGAGCCGAATTTTTGTGTGTCTGTGGAAGCCGATGGAGACTAATGAAATCTATGAATACATCCCAAACCAGGATATGTGGGTTCTGGTGAGTACACTTCTGAAGCACCAGAGCTACGGACACTGCATGGTGGCCCACAGGGACAACCTCTACGTCATTCGCAACGGTCCCCAAGATGACTTCCTGCGCTGTTTGATGGACTGCTACAACATCACCACCGGACAGTGGACGTCAATGCCTGGGCACTATGGCAACAGCAAAGGGGCACTGTTCACCTCTGTAGTGAGAGGAGACTCTGTGTTCACGCTGAACCGCACCATGACTCTGGAGTACACCATCACAGGGAACATGTGGAAACCTTTTAAGCAGGTGAAGGGTTTTCCTAGGAATGGATCTGTGTGGACATTTCTACTCAGGATACCAAAGGAGAGGAAAGAAGTGACAGTGTCTTAAATGGACAGAACCTTATTAGCAATATTAGTGGCTAATACATTTGTATACTGTTTTTATCCCATTCACAGTGAACATGAATTTTCGGCACAAGATTTTTAAAAACAAAACAATTTATCCCTATGGCTTTCACAACAAAAAGTCACAAAAGAGTGCAAAAACTCACATTGTAGGATGAATTAAATACAATAGCTCGTGGTAAAGTTTACTTGGAAAATCGTGACTCATGGTCAATTTCTCTTGGAAATTATACTGGCAAGCTGTGTGGAAATGTTTGCTGACACTCTTGGGTGCCTTATTAAATGTTAAAATGGGTCACAATGTAGCTCCATTGTATTGAATTCACCCGCCCTGATATTCAGTAAACTATTTCCTTTTGTGTTTTACATTAGAAGCCCATATGGGTTTGAAACAACATGAGGTTAAATAAACAAAAACAACATTTTAATTTCTCTTTAAATCCTTATTGTCAGATGAGTTGCGTTTAGAATTAGAAATACAATATTTTCTCAGAGAATGAAAAATTGTTAGCAGTTTTCATAATCTCTTATTGTAAATAGACTGTTTTTTGTTTATTATGTCTTTGCTTTCTGTGGTCATCTCATATCACAAGATTGTATTATTGGTTTATCTCTTTTTGGTATGTTTATATATGAAATGTTATTTGGCAGAAAGGCACCTTGCATCTTGAAATGCATTTACAGACAGTTCTTTCAGAGCATGATTGTGCCGTCGCCAAGTCTAAAGGGGCAGAATTCAGATGCTTGTCAGATCAATGTGACATTTTGCTTGTGTCATGCTCTTAAAACTACCCAAGGTGACACTTTCATTCAACAGTCAAGTGAAAGGTTGAGCTCTTTAAGAGGGATGTTCTTTACTTAAGACAGATTAGCATTTCATTTCATTTTGACTGACACATTGATCGACACCACACAGACTTGATTCTTATGATCTGCTTAGACCATTTCCTTATGTAATGTGTTGTTCTAATAAAATATTAATTTTTGTTTGTTTCCAATGAGAAAATTATTGTTGTGGAGAATGTGGACTTACTCAAGACTCTGAAAGGCTTTTGATAGGATTAAATTACATTGCATAAGCACCATTGCTTAGTTTGCAAACTTGCAAGACTATTTAGTGCCATAATTTGTAAAACTTTTATGGTGACTATCAAAGGAGGGCATAACAATTTTGGGTAAACTCTGCAGGCTTTTTATCTACTGCAGTGGCACAGATGTACACAAGGTTCTCAGTTGTTGGGACGGATAGAAGAAACTGCCAATGAGCACGAAATTTTACTGCCAAGTAGAATTAGCTCCATGGGTAAGAGCTAAATTTGTTTAGTCTGAAAATAACATCATGTGGGTCACCTCAGAACAGAGACGTTTTCGCCAGCCTGTAGTGCCTCATCCAAACCATGCTAGGAACTCAATGGGATGAAATGTCAATACAACTGGAGCAGTGTCACACATACAACTGGTATAATCTGTCACAACGTGAACCTTATTACTACTCTTTACTTATTATTAGGTGGGTGATTTGTAGAGTACTGAAAAGTCTTGTTGGCTGGATCTAAAATTAGCGTTTGACAACACCAAAAGTACACACTAGCTTTGATAAATAACTAGAATATTACTGATTTGAATTATCTACAAAATAAAAGTTCAGTAACTTTTACTGAAGTAAAAAATGTAGCACTTAAAGTTAAGAAGCCTTTTTTCTTGTATTGTTGCAACTACATGTGGAACAAAATGAAGTGCCCCTATTATGGATTTTTTAAAATTATCTTTCATGCAGTGTGTAACACAGTTCTAAGTGAATGAAAACATCCTGCAATGTTTTAAATCTGAGTGCACTGTGTATAAAGTTATTGTCTTTCAAAAGAAGAGTCGACTCTGAATCATTGAAACAAGTCGTTTTACACCCAAGCCGTTCCTCATGTTGATGTCAACATGAAACATTAGCATATTGCCTGCCCACTTGTTGGTCTTTTCGCATTGGTCTGAATAATGCAAATGCAAATTCATTCATTGCCACTAGGTGCGCTTTTGGAGTGGTAAAAACAGCGGTTTCCCCGGTAACGGCTGTAAACAAAGCAGCACTGTGCTCACAAACGCAGCTTTTATTATGAAATGGAAATTAAATCGACCAATCACCGCAGATTAGCATCACACAAAGGAGGGGTTTGCAAAAATGAATCGTTTGGGAGTCGTTGAGCAAGTAATGTAAAAATAAAATGCATTTTATAAGACAATGAAAGTGTTTTTTGACATTGCATGCATGTAAACCTATTGTAGGAGATTCCCAAAACAATATTAGGAACCTTAAATGGCATAATAGGGGCACTTTAAAATTGAAAGATAATGAGGCCCGCCAAAAATTGACCTACTTGTATGGAAAGTGTGAAATACAGTTGCAAAATCACTTGCCGATTTTCTACTCTCTTTTTCTTTCTTTTTCAAATCTGCATGCAATTTAAAGTCGCAATGAAACAGAAGTGGAACAAAGCTTTTCTTCCATTTTACGACATGTATGGAAGCCTGTTTCTGTCAAAGAATAAAAAATGTATAAAAAAATGTGACACTTTTTCTCACAATTCTGACTTTTATTCTTGCTTTTAAGTTTAGATCGCACACTTCGACTTTTTTAAAAAAAAATTCTTGCTGACTTTTTCTTGCTCAGAATTGTGAAATATAAGCTCAGAATGAACTCGCATTTCTGAGAAAAAAAGCACAATGGTAAGATAAAACCTTTTTCTAGCAATTCTGAGTTTATTTCTCACAATTGTGACTTTTTTTTTTCTCAGATTGCTTGTTTATATCTTGCAGTTTACTGTTTTTCTATTTTATTTTTCTCTGAAGTCTCACATTCATTTTTTGTTTTACAAGTATAAGGAAATTAAAAATAAGAACAACATTTTTCTCGTAATTGAGTTTATATCTCACAATTCGGACTTTTCTTCTCATTTTAAGTGGAAGAAATGATTGGAGAAGTCCAACATACGTCACCACAGATACGTCTGTCAGCAGGAGATCAAGTTATTTTGATTAAGAATTGATGAACTGTTCACAATAAGATCAATAACATGCATTTATGGTGAATTTTTATTTCATGCCGACTTTAACTCCTAAAAAATTCCCATGTACCCTATGTCCAATCAGAAAATTATACTGCACATAAGCTGCTCTCAATTGTGAGGGACCTCTGCTAATGTAAACTATTTACCTCCAAAGTTCAAAGTCACTTCAGTCTTGTTTTAGTTTCACTTCGCCCTGGGTGATTCAAAACTAGCCTATTGATCATTGCTGATTCAAAGCAGACTTACAAATGAGACTCATTTACTGTGTGTTCACCCTTTTGTCTGACAGACCACAGTGGCTCTCTAAACAATGCATGCAGTCATTCCCATAGTCGATGGAGGTTAACTCTAAAGGCAGTCATCTGAGGTCAGGCTTTTCTCAAGGGTATGCGTCTATCTCTGCCTCTGTCCACTATGTGCCAAAGGTGGCAGCTAGATATCTCTGCCTCATAGGGCACATGAGGTCTCTCAATATAGCACCATTTGTGCCAGGCTAGAAGAGCCCCGTGGTGAGACAGCAAGACTGTCTCAATCTATTAAAATAATTTCAAAATGACATGTCAGGATGGTAATTATAGTTTGGATTTTTATAGGAATATTGCTGCTTTCACCCTAATAACAGCTCTGGATGCACATGTTTGTGGCGCTATCGCTTTTGCTTAGCCGCCAAGCTATGGTATGCAGCGGTCTGGCGGCCTTGTGTACTGAAAGCATGCCCACCTTGTGACCTCAAACATTTGGGGATGAGCAAATAAAAAGCATACCACAACAGCTTAATTGGTTGTGTGTAATGAGAGACATGTGCCAAGCATGTTTTTTGGCCTGAATGCTCACTTCAATGAGCACCCACATGTAGGATCTTATAATCGGTTTATCCACCTTTTTTTTTAATGTAAGAGCATGCGCAGCCATTTGTAACTGTACAAGGCTTCCGGTGTCATTCGGTTCCAGTTATTTTTTTAGCTTGTTATGCTGTTTGATTTTGCAAACTAATATTTCAGTCATTGAAATATTCAGTCAAAACATTCAGTCATGATTTTCAGTAAAGGAAAAAAAAAAAAAAAAAAAAAAAACAGTAGTTTGTAACCACCATCCACCATTTTAATAATGAGCCATATAAATTTAAATGTAAATATAAATGTAAAAAATTTAAATCTTTTGTTAAACCAAAAGAAATACAGAGAAGAAAACATGCTGCTGAGCAAAGTACAAAGACCTGCTCTGCTGAACCCCAAAAGTGTAAGACAAAAGCAGATCTAGACAGGTGGTGCTGGGGAGGAGGAGGGCTAGAGACACGACTGAGCTTCCTCTAGGCCAGGGGTGCCCAAACTCGGTCCTGGAGGGCCGGTGTCCTGCATAGTTTAGCTCCAACCCCAATTAGACAACACCTGAACCAGCTAATCAAGCTCTTATAGGCATACTAGAAACTTCCCGGCAGGTGTGTTGAGGTAAGTTGGATCTAAACTCTGCAGCACACTGGCCCTTCAGGACTGAGTTTGGGCACCCCTGATCTAGGTGGACCAGAAAATAAAGGTGAGCGTAGCTAGAAAAAAGTGATTGATTAGTTGCAGAACTGGCGACTAGACAGCCTATCAGCAGCATGGAAGAGTTTCATGACTTTACTAAGTATTTATCATATTATTTAAATTTATTATGATAATCATAAGCACAGTTTCTGTTTCGGGGTGTTGGAGAGGGTCAAAATTAATCTGAGGTGGCACAAATCAGATCCGAGGGGTACCCCTTGATTAAAATCACGTTCGGTTTAGATTGCTTTCTGTGTTTTGAAATCGAATTCCGGAGGTGGAGGGGTAGTCCCTTCAGATCATTGCAGGGGGGCCCTTGACACCGGGCCTGATCTGTGTACAGACGTTTTCACAAAACAAATCATGATTCACCAAAATGTCATACTAAAATGTATTCTAAATTTCTACATTTATTCAAAATTTATGGAGATCCATTACGCATTGTATAAATAGATTCAGATTTGAGACTCAAAATTTGCAAAGTTAATTGTTTGCGAACAAGTCTGACAGATTCAAAAGAACTAAAGTGAATAAAGACTCAAATTTGTGAATTTATGTAGCTTACATAACTTCTCTATACACTATTTGTTGTATAAGCATCACTATAAGTTATGTCCAGATATCTACAAACATATTACTGCATTTGTTTTTTTTAACAGCAACATAGGGGATTATAATGACAGATTAATATGGCTTTGCATCTCTTTTGCTTCTTATGATTGTTGCATTTCAGTATAAGCCCCTCCAGCATGTATTATGTAGGCCTACTACTGTACTTGATCTCCCTTATTGTTTGCATCAGTGAGCATTGTTGCCTATGGCATAAAGAATATCGGGATTAAGCCTGTTAAGGGTCAGAAAAATTGGCCTTTCACGAACCAACTGAGTAAACAAAGTTCTTTTCATGCTCTTGATTTGATAGCTAAACTTATTTGTGAATCATATATAGCCTGTTTATTGTTTTGCTGCTCAAGTCCCACTTAAGATTTAATGAAATTGCCAGGCTTTCTTGATCTTCTTCTAATGACATGGTTTGAGCATACAGGAGAGCTTACCAGTTTTGTTTTAGGGAAATGATATCCAGGCTTTTACATTAACAATGGTAGAATTAGTGCTGAATGACTACCACTTCGTTGGGTGATGTGAGCACAAGATGTGTGCACTGACAGATCTGAGCAGACACACATGCCTTGAGGCTTGCAGGAAATGCTGGCTATTGGTCAGGGTCAAATGTTACTGACATCATCACATATGAGTGACATGTCAACACAAGTGGGCTACGTCCTCATTGACCTCCTTCCGTTGGGTAGAGAACCAGATGCTGCTTTTTTTAAATATTTATTTGAGGATCTGTCAGGGTCGCCACTTAATGGGGAAGAAATTGTTCAGAAATATCAGCATTGTATTTCTGTCTTTTCCCAGACATGAACATCTGCCATTAAGAGAGATGAATGAAGTGCATATAAGCACTTTTTTAAAGACACAAAACTCATACCCAAAAATTAGAATCATACAGAAATGATCATTTATAAACAAAATCTGTTGAATTTATTTATATTTAATTCATTGAATTTATACTCAATTCATTGTAGTAACTATTTTTAATAAACTAATTTTAAATACCAAAAAGGTAATATTTAGTACACTGTAAAAATATTGCCAGGAATTTACAGGAAAAACATTTGTCAAAATGATGGCATGCTAGAATATGATATAAGCTAATTGTCTGACTTTAAAAGGGTCATATGATGCGATTAAAAAATGTCCTTTCTCTTTGGAGTGTTACAAGCTTCTTGGTGCATAAAGAAGATCTGTAAAAAGTTGCAAGCTAAAGTCTCAAATCCAGAAGAGATATTCTTATAAGTTAAGAGTCAACCATGCCTACCTAAAACAACTCATTCTAACACGCCCCCACATGTCACGATGTGGGAAGATTGCATAATGTCCGCCAAATTGTTCACGGAAAGAAAGATGGCATAACTTTTCTCTTCGCTGTAGTATTGTGCTGCCGCCGTGTCGTGAAGACGCTGTGTTTCGTTGAGAAAGTGAAACTTCTTTGTTTGTTCTTCCAAAAGAGGACAGGACTAGAAATCAGTGGTCAAGTTGTAATTACAACACTGTTCCAGAACACTTCAAACCAAAAATTCAGATGTGTGCAGCACATTTTATAAAGAACTGTTTCCTGATCCTGGAAGAGTAGACTACAATGTCGGCTGTTCTGGCTCACAGACTGTAAGTAAGTTTTTTAAATTTAAAGAATTTGCCACTGATGATCAAACGCAAGTTTTGAGTAGTGTAGAGTAGCGCTTGTTGTTTGTTGATTCTCTGATCACAAATGCAGACATGGTTTAATGTTTACGCGGCGTTGATGCAATGCAACGTGTAAAAAGATAGTATAAGTCATTATGATCCATAATTATGTCCCCACTGCATGCAACAAATGCCTCGTTTTTCATAGTGGGTTTTAATGTTTTTGTCTCGTCGCTCCGGCTTGACAGGGCATCATCACAATATGGTGTTTTTTGTCACACGCTTGAGGTATTCGGCCAAATCACAACGCACTGGATAGCTGGCCAATCAGAGCACACCTCGCTTTTCAGAACGATGTGCTTTGTAAAAATAGAAGCGTTTCAGAAAGGCGGGCATAGAGGATAAACAATAATGTACATTATGTGGAAAATAATGTTTTTTTTTTTAACCTTAAACTGCATAAAAACATTTCATTACACCAAATACACAAAATAATGTTCTTTTTAGCAACATCATATGACCCCTTTAAGTTAGTTGAGCTATTCTTAGCATGAACATTCCGATTTATTTCTTTGAGCATTGAAGCATTGAAAATTAATCAATAATTTTTCATATCATACTGCTAACTGTTTGTGGATGGATCTTTCACAATAGTGAAGCAACTGCTGAGATACGTCTTTGAAAGATGTGACATCAATACTCGACATTCTAAAACACAACAATGGTAACACTCGATAAATAAAAACAAGACATACAATATAAACCAACATTACAAAATAAACCAACAACACAAACTGCTAAAAGTGAACCAAAAACAAGTTCAATAGCACAAATCCAAAACCAAAAAGAATAATAAAAATTAAAAAGAATCTACAGCATGCTACATGCTCCATTCATGCTACATTGCATGTTGGGTGCCTTCATAGTGCATATGCACTGTAGAAACACAGCATGATGCTGTTTGTTTACAAGAAATTTCTGAGAGTGCAGTTAAATACAAGAGAAGACCTATTGTGAAATTACTGTGAAAGTAATGCAATTATTAACCCGGAATATACTGTAATTTCACACTAAAATAATAATTTTTTTTTTTTTTTGTTTTATTAATGAATTGATAGGTAATTAATCGTCGTAATTTACAAATATTATAATTGTGACTGAAATTTGTCAAGAGCTCACACAGAAGTCACTTTAAAATCAACTCCCACGTTTGCGGATCCCTATTGAAATTAACGTATTTTGCTTTCAAAATTTAGCAGAGAGACAGTAAATGTGACCATAACTTTACTTGCTACCCTATTTTTTTGTTGTATTATTTATTTTAATATTCCGTTTTATAAAATGTATGTTTAAATTTGTGGTTCATTAAATTGTTCTTTGTTTTGTATTATTATGTTCATCACTAGAAAATAACAAAAAAGCCCAAATTTTTATAACAGAATTGCAAAATGGAAAATCTCACAACAGGAAAGAATGCCCTCATTTTTAGGAGTTTCAGACCCTACTATGCGTGGAGAGTGTCATATGTTTGGATGTGTGTGTTTTCAGGTAACGTGTCCAACCAGAGCCCAGCTGTGATAGATGACAATAACAATCTCCCAGCAGGCGTGTGGAAAACAGGAAGAGGTGCTGAACGGCAAAGGCGGATTTAGGGTCCATGTTTCACAACAGGAAGTTTAGGGGGAAGCAGACAGTTTTGTCAGTCTCCCTGTTTTGATGAGGTCACTTGGTCCAGGCTATGTATTTGTCAGGACAATGACCATTTTAGCTGCTGAATATGTAGATTTGTAAGGCAAACAATGAATCTGATTCCACAATTGTTAATGCTAGAAAAGGCCTTTTGTGTAAGTTATAGAAGTAGTATAAATTGTTTTGTCTGGTTGCACAATACTGATTAAATGCAATGCGTTTTCTCAGTTTATTTACATCGTAACTAGTGACTATTTCTGAGTATTTAAATAATGTTAGCTCGCAAGTAGAAAGGCTACTGGCGCAGTGGGGATCAAAGTAGGGAATTGGGTCAAACTAAATAAAGCCGTTGCCACTGACATGGGCGGAACAGGTCACACAGTTACATGATCATTACAGCTTCTGTTACACTTACTCCAAAATTCACCCTAGGTTGACCCTATTCTGACTCCTCAGATTGAGTCACATGGTAACAGACCATAGCAGCAGAGGTCAAAAGCAGCTTGATTGCCCCCTCTTTTTTTTCACTGAGATATTACACCGACCTAATGAGTGGTAGCAATGACATCACATATGAAAAATTAAATTTTAACTAAGCCTATTCACACAAACAAACAAAAAATAATTTCACAAGCATTATTTACCTTGACTTTAGGATAGACCTAATTTTTAATCAGTTTCAAATGTAATTAATATTTTATGGTGGATTTGTCTATTTTTGAAAAGTCTGGCTCTTGAACGTATGTAAAGATTTCTGATGACTCCATTTTCAACATCCTGTGTCAAACCGAATTTATGCTTTCCTTCTTTCTACCATCACCAGAAAGTTGCTCATTCAGCTGTCATGGGACACATGGGTGGGGGTGGGGTCTCCATGTGTCCAGAATGACTCTAAATACAACCGAATGCACTGCATCAGGGAAAGGAGGGTGAAGGTCAGGAAGCGGCTTCATTCAAGTGCGTTTTTTGACATACATAAGGTGTTCATTACCAACACTGTGGTTTGGAGTTCATCCAGAAAAGGGGCTCTTTATTAAACTATTTCACACTAACAAACGACTCAGTCATCAAGGTAGAGATATGCATCTACAGGCAAGTCCAGTTATGCTGTTCTTATCTTATTTTTTTGGAAAGATTTTCCTCCCTTTATACAGAAAAATTATTAATACTTTGTTTTTTAACGAACACTTTTATCCAAAGTAACAGTACACATGGATTGATGGATAGACAGATAGCTACAAAAATGGATGAATGATGGACGGACGGACCGACAGAGGCTGTCACGGATGGACGAAGCGGAGAGATTAGATATAATCTATTATTAGCGAGTATAGAGATGGCAGAATGGATTATTGACGATTTTTCATAGAGCTGGACTAACCTGAAATAAATTTATTATAGTAAAAATTATAATATATAATCATAATATAAGTTAAATTATTTATTTTTTTAAACAATCGATAAAGGTAAACCCCCCGATCCACTATATCATTTTAATATTTGTTAAGCTATATTGGAGTTAAAAATATAACATTTATAATTTTTTGTCAGATTTACTGATGATTTGATGACAAGTTTTTGAAATCTATCTTTGCTGAACTTTCATGACTGGAAATAGCTGCAAGGAGGTGTTTCCAAGATGGTCTCTGATTGGATTGACTTCTTTCAGAGGGACTTTGATTTATTGCTGGGTCAGTCCCCCTGGAGCACCCTGGGGATAAGAGTCCCGCTCAAGGACACAATGGAGATAGTTCATGGAGAACCCCTCACTGGCTGAACCGGCTGAACTTGGTCATAAGCCTGGATATTTCACCACAAGACTAGACCACATCCAAACTCAGCTTCACTAGTCTGGTTCATTAGACTAATATGACTTTAACTCACTTGTTCTTTGTTTACCATCCCAAGACATAGTAAAGAGACAGTGAAGAAGCACTGGGCTGTGTGGCAACCTTTCACAGCTGGCTCTGAGAGTGCAGAGAAAGAGAACAAGCCATTCTGACTCAGCCTGGCACCGCCGGGTTGTGAGCGACACTGACAGAGTGCCGTGAACTCACTCACCCATCTACAGTGCTGCACAATGATCTGTATCCCTTAGACAAGGCCATTAATTCGCTGATAGCAGACAGTATGAGGATTTGTGCTTTGCTGCCTGCTCCACACATGCTGTGGTGAGGCGATAGATCAAGACAGGAGGATTACGGTTAAATAACCTGTCATATCAAACAGGCTAAGAGCTTTGGGACAGACAACAAGGAAGTGACATACAATCCATTGACAATCCTCTTGAGTCACAGTCATCAAGTATGCTTCATGGGGGATAGTACATATCTCGAACCAGACTCGATCATGTGGTCGTTAGAGCAGTGACCACGAAGCAGGCTTATTTTAATGAGGTGGGAGGTGAGTATTGGTTGCAGTACAGGTGGGTCGGGGGGGAGTCAGATGGGAAGCTTTTGTGAGAAATGTCTCAGGAGTTTTGTTTTTGTACTGAAAACTGATAGGAGGTGTTCAGGAGCTCTCCGAGGAAGTATTATCCAGTCTGGGTTTCAAAAATGTACCATATTGTTTGTCTTTTTGTTCAAATGAAGTTCAAATGTGGCAAACTAAAGGTAGTGACATTACTAATTTAACTGTTTTTCAGTAGCATGACAGAAATATTTAAAAAGTGGAGTTTTTCCCAACGTGTTCTGTCATGCTACACTACATTTGAAAATTAATTTACATGTGTAACGTGGGGTTTGGGTTTTGTTTCATGTTCTTGCTTTCATGTCTTTATTTAATGGAGTTATGAGGTTGATTCATGTGGCACTGCATGTATTTCTGCACTGTGTCGTGTGTTAAAGTTCTGATGGTTGTTATTTAATGGTCTTGTTCCTCATTGGTATGTGTCCTTGTCATTCGGTGCGTTATCAGTTTTATGTTGCTCACTTGGGTGATTCTTGTCATGGGACCCTATAGTGGGGTTTGATACAAAGAGCCCGAAAGTTCCCATGGTCTTTGCGTGTAGGAAGTATGTAGACCTCTGTCTGGAGTCTAGTCTTTTTCCAGCCAAGTAAAGTCTGTTTAATTCAACTCTGTTCAAGTCAAGTCTCTGTGTGGATTATGTTTGGATTTTGGCTTTCACTCGGTTAAATAAAACTGCACTTGGGTTCTTCAACTTGCCGTTCAGGGGACTGACTCGTCTGGTTACAACATGTTGTTTCACACTCATTTGACTTCATTCTGCAGAACACCCACAAAGTACGATATTTTGAAGAATGTTGGGAAACAGATTTGGTGACCACTGACTTCCATTTTTATAGACAAAAAAAACTGAGAAATGTATCAAAATCATCTTTTATGTTCCACAGAAGAAAGAAAGTCATAGATTTGGAAAGGTTTGGAACGACATGAGGAAAAGGTAATGATGACAGAATTTTATTTTTTTAGGACGAACTATCCCTTTAATAGCACAAACTGAGATAATAATTAAAAATTGGGGCTAACAGAAATTTGATTCGTTTTAGTGAATTAATTTGTTTGGATGTTTCATTTGAGGTGGAGAATTGTTTGTTTTAATCAATTAATAGTGTGTCTATTTTATCACTTTTTCTTTTTTATCACTTTGTTAAAGTTGAAGTGAGAAATTTCATGAAATGGAACTGCAAAAATTACAGCTGTTTTGAAACCGGTTTTCCCCAACACTCCACCTATCTTCTATTGGCCAGACAAACAGACAGCTCTGCCCCCAAACTTACACTATTGGTTGAACCACTGTTGATGGTCGGAATTCCCAAACAAACTGAGAAATGTTTTGAAAATGCCACAGAGACATAGTGTTCACACTATTGTAGAGAAAATCAACCTCAAATGGCTTACTTTTCTTTGCATATTAAATTTAAAGTTGTGTGACTGTGGTTTCTAAGTTACATGATAAGGGGGTATTATGTGTAGAGTAGTTAGTTGTATGTTTTGTACATTTGTACATTAGAAAACTATTAAAAATTACATTTTTGGTGATAGAAATAAAGCTGAAATAAAACAAAATTTATAAAAAAGTGGACATAAACACTGCCTTGGCAACGAACCTGAAAACAAGTTAAGGTTGAAGAATTTAAAAATCTTTACTAAAAGTAAAATTTAAAACTAAATATTAAATATTACTAAAAAACTAAAATAAAAAATGAAAACTTGAAAATAAAAAAGCTAATTATAAACTGTAATAAATACTACAGGGCATCTCAAATAAATTAGAATTGCAATTAGTGTTGGATGAACCTATGCAAAATATATTTAAAAAAGGATATTTTTTGTATTCTTTTATATTCTGTATATATGTATATACAGGTGCATTTCAATAAATTATAATGTCGTGGAAAAGTTCATTATTTCAGTAATTCAACTCAAATTGTGAAACTTGGGTATTAAATAATAATTAAAAATGAACCACAGACTGAAGTAGCTTAAGTTTTTGGTTCTTTTAATTGTGATGATTTGGCTCACATTTAACAAAAACACACCAATTAACTATCTCAACAAATTAGAATATGGTAACATGCCAATCAGCTAATCAACTCAAAACACATGCAAAGGTTTCCTGAGCCTTCAAAATGGCCTCTCAGTTTGGTTCACTAGGCTACACAATCATGAAGAAGACTGCTGATCTGACAGTTGTCCAAAAGACAATCATTGACACCCTTCACAAGGAGGGTACGCCACAAACAGTCATTGCCAAAAGAAGCTGGCTGTTCACAGAGTGCTGTATCCAAGCATGGTAACAGAAACTTGAGTGGAAGGAAAAAGTGTAGAAGAAAAATATGCACAACCAACCGAGAAAACCGCAGACTTATGAGGATTGTCAAGCAAAATCGATTCAAGAATTTGAGTGAACTTCACAAGGAATGGACTGAGGTAGGGGTCAAGGCATCAAGAGCCACCACACAGAGACGTGTCAAGGAATTTGGCTACAGTTATCATATTCCGATGTTAAGCCACTCTGAACCACAGACAACGTCAGAGGCGTCTTAACTGGGATAAGGAGAAGAAGAACTGGACTTTTGCCCAATGGTCCAAAGTCCTCTTTTCAGAAGAGAGCAAGCTTTGTATTTCATTTGGAAACCAAAGTACTAGAGTCTGGAGGAAGGGTGGAGAAAATCATAGCCCAAGTTGCTTGAAGTCCAAAGTTAAGTTTCCACAGTCTGTGATGATATGGGGTACAATGTCATCTGCTGGTGTTAGTCCACTGTGTTTTCTGACAAAGTTAACAACGTCACTGACACTCGTTTACCAAGACATTTGGACACTTATGCTGACTCTCTGAGACAAGCTTTTTGAAGATGAGGATTGGATATTCCAGCAGGATTGGGCAACGCCCGCGTTAAACTGCCAAAGCACCAAAAGTGGGTTAATATGACCATGTTGTCGGTGTGCTTGACTGGCCAGCAAACTCGCAATACCTGAACCCCATAGAGAATCTATAGAGAATATATGGGGTATTGTCAAGAGTAAAATGGGAAACAAGAGACCAAAAAAAATGCAGATGAGCTGAAGGCCACTGTCAAAGAAACCTGGGCTTCCATACCACCTCAGCAGTGCCACAAACTGATCACCTCCATGCCACGCCGAATTGAGGCAGTAATTAAAGCAAAACGAGCCCCTACTAAGTATGAGTACATGTACAGTAAATGAACATACTTTCCAGAAGGCCAAACAATTCACTAAAAATGTTTTTTATTGGTCTTATGACGTATTCTAATTTGTTGAGATAGTGATTGGTGGGTTTTTGTTAAAATGTGAGCCAAAATCATCACAATTAAAAAGAACCAAAGACTTAAACTACTTCAGTCTGTGGTCATTGAATTTATTTAATACACGAGTTAAACAATTTGAGTTGAATTACTGAAATAAATGAACTTTTCAACGACATTCTAATTTATTGAGATGCACCTGTGATAATATATATAATCTATATATATATTATATCTATATATATATATTACAGCAGGGGCATCTCATAAATACAAAAGAATACAAAAATATCCACCCATTTTTAAATATATTTTGCAAGTTCCTCACATAATGCACACTGTAGACCTTTTAGTTGCTAGAGTGTAGCTATACTTGAATTCATGAGTAGAAGCTTGAAAGCTGGGCACGCTCAGTTCAAATTAGCTGTCCAACACCTTGGGTGCTAAATCGACCAGGCGGGAAAAGGTAGACAAAATACACACTCCGCCTCGCAACCCACCTTCCTCCCCCTGCCAAGAAACCCGCATAATTGAGCATTCAAGTCCGGAATGGAACATACTCCTCCTCTCGCTCTCTCTCTCTCTCCTCTCTCCGAACCGGATATGAGCCTATGCCGGTAAACCAAGCGACTCCGCCACCCTGAGAGATGAGGAGCGCTTTTTCCTGAAACACTGGGGCGACCCAACCAATAACACGGAATTTTCTCACCCAGACAGGCAACAGATGAAAGGGCGGCGGAGGGGAGCAGGAGATGGTGAGATATTGTACCAATAAGCAACCTCACACATCACGATAATCATTTACAGCAGACATTCGCTCGCAGACATTCCGCTAAATGACAATCTGACACATTGATTCCCAAGTAAACAACTTGAATCATATTGGCCAGTGTTATAAATTATGACTATACGACAAGGTCCCCGACCTACTGCTTCCGAAAACATATGTAACAACCCTTGGACGCTTTTCGTAGGGTTTACTGGGTTGTTTCCCACCAAGACATTTTTTTAGTGGGACCAGAGCTATAGCACATGTATTGCTTTTCGTCAGAAATTCTTCTCACCATCCAGCCACTAACAAAGGTTTCTCTGAGGTAACTACGATGACCTCACTCACTTACATTTTAAAATGCCCTTTTCACATGGTGTGTTTTCTTAAATCTTTGGGCTCCCAGAGCAAAGCCACTTCCCTGGAGCCAAAATGTCTGGCGAGCTCCGCAGTGGAACAAGCAGCAGTTTTACACTGACAGGTCCTGTCGAGTTTAGAAATAAAACCCTCATCCATCAAGTTCTTCACAGTCTTGAGTATCATCGGACAAGACTGGTGTTGTTCGCAATCACCCTTCACAACAATGTGCGGAGTGTTCAGTTCTGTTTGCCTTTCCCTCATATAAAGGCTTTATTTATAGGCTCTATCTGAGGTAACTGAAAATGTGTATGGCTCAAACAAATGTTAAATTAAGATACTGCGGTTGGTGCATTTGATGTGCTACAAAGTTGGCAATGAAGAAGAGAAGACTGTCAGAACGTTCAAAGGGAGACGTCTTACTAATGGCTTTTGAAAGTCGATCTTCATGGCTTCAAGCGAGGCTCTATTGAATTACTCCGTCTGTGCTTAAAGTCAAGCTGCATCAGCTGCTAGCTAATTACTTTTGACATATTAATGATAATGTCACTTATAATTTGCGCTTTCAAGAGGAACATTTTGTTGCTCATTAGTCAAAGCTCAGGAGACTTATTTACTCGTTGCTCATTAGTCAAAGCTCAGGAGACTTATTTACTCGTTAATATTTCATTTAAGTATAGTCTTTGTCTCAGATCTTTCTCCTGCAGTTCCTGAGGAGAATAAAACTGAATGTGGCAACTGCTGACATAGTAAGCATATAGAGTTCAAATGCATACTGTAGCTCAGATAATTTGGCGTTGGAACTTTTGACAAGAGCTTTTGAGTGTTTATTGAAAATCTGTGACTTTTGATCACCGACTCTCATATCTCCATAAAATCCGAGAGCAGAGTGTCTTCTGAAACTCTGAAGTTTAAGATTACTGTGGTCTTTTAATCAAATGAAAAGCATAGGAAGTAGGAGAGATACATTTCAATTTGCACTCCATTTGATCTTATTCTGTCTACAAGAATAGCCTGATCTCATTAGTATTCATTCGTATGTAGTGTTTACATGTACATTTTGGATATATCCTGAAAAATACATTATGCATATTGGAAGAACCTAAAATGTAGGATTTACATGGGCACAGCTTTTGAAATGCTATAAATAATCTTTATATTAACTTTTTTAAATAAATATTTGTATAGTTAGATTTTACCATAATAAAGAACATATAAAATATATTGATTTTCACTTTCACTTTTTCACTTTAACAGTAACTGTATATGTGATCATTTTATGGTCTTTTTTTATGGACTCTGTATTTTTGTCCCATGGCAAGCAAGACAAAAATTAAATGAGTAAAGATTAAATGATTACAGAATATTCATTCATTTTACATTTTTAGGCTTGGGTAAAGTTATTGAATCCTTCTAAACAAGCTTAATATGTTATCTGTCAACCACAAAAAAAAGAAAAGAAAAAAAAATCACCACTGTTCAAAAGTTTGCGGACAGTATGATTTTTTTAAGTGATGCATTAAGGATGCATTAAACTGATCAAAATAGACATTAAGGACATTTATAAAGTTACAAAAGATTTCTATTTCCAATTAAGTGCTGTTCTTTCGGCCTTTCTATTTATCAAAGACTGTATCACGTGTGAAAATCTGCGACTGCTAATGGATCATGTTGGCACAACATGAAAGAGATCTGATTTGTGATTTTTCTTTTTGGACTGTAGCTGTCAAATCCCCCTGAACTGTAAATAGACTGTTGAGCACTCACATTTGTATCTGAGAAAACAGTGAAGAACAGAGAGAGAGAGAGTTTCTCATTTACTGTAACTGTGACACGTTTGTAATGGAAGCAAACCAATGATTAAATAATCATCAGCATTTATGCAGTTCCAGTTTTCTATTCAACAGAGTTACTCTCATCTGGATATGCACAAGTTCAATATTCAGGTGGAAAATATTCAATCATAGGAATGAAGCCAAACCCTAGCCTTAATGTAACTCTATGACACAATGCCTGTGGAATTTCACAACATAGAACACAATGGATATCCAGGGCGCATGCCAGAGAGAAACACTGAGACCCAAACATTCCACCCTCTTTCCCACCGTATGCAGCACTGCTGCTAGAACTGCTCAATCAAAACCCTTGTATTTAATAAGAAATCATGATGCTGTGCTGGGAGAATGAAATATCTATCAAAATGTAGAGTAACAACTGTAACCATCCTAAAGTTTTGGGTTTTATCAGGTTCTGAATTATCACAATGCAGGTCTGAATGCTTAAAATAAGTTATGGTTGATATAAGGTGAAAACTGACTAATAAAAAAATTAAATAAAGGAATATACTATGGAAGCTTATTTCCACCACAGCATAAATTAAGCAATTAGCTTTTTTTATTTTTTTTATTCCATGGTGAAAAAAAAGTCAGAGTTGTGAGATATAAACTCAGAATTATGAGATGTAGACTCAGAATTGCAAGAAAAAAGTCTGTATTATGAGTTCATCTCATAATTATTACTTTTTTTTCTTAGAAAAAAATGGGCTTCAATGATATTCTTTGTTAAAGCCCGGAAAACAACTTCAATTTGAAGTAAATCAACATACACTATCAACATAACAACATACACTATCAAAGAATAATACTAGAGTAATACGTTCATTCAGCAAGGATGCATTAAATTGATCAAAAGTGAAAGAAAATACATTTATAACAGTTAAACTTATTGATTCAAATAAAGCCTGATCTTTGGCTTTTATCATAGATCCTGAAAAAAGGATCTAGTTATAGGAAACTTGGTAAAACACATACTTTAATATAAAGAAATATGTTTTTCTATGTGCAACAGAGACATTCCCTTTCAGTTGGTCACTCTCGATGTCACGTCGGAGGACCGACGAAATTGGGATCTCGCTTAGCGGGACCAATCTACTTCGAGTGTAAACTAAAACGAGCCAATGCACATTGGCATGCGATAATTGCATCAGCTGCTGCTGATAACAGCGTGAGTATAAGTAGGCAGCAGGTGCAGCGATATTCAGCTTTTCGCTTCGGAGCCGAGCGGTTCTATAGTTCTGCTCCTGACCTCTGCAGTAGTTATAAACTACAGTAAAGCACGCTCTTCGGTGGGCTCTCGTGCAGGTGGACGGCGCTTCAGCGGTGGTGGATTCCCGTGTCGAGTGGGTTGCACACAGCATGCTGCACTACCCTGTTTGTGTTGCAGGCGGCCATCTCCCCTGTGCTCTTCAGCACATTAAAAGAGCAATTTCCATTGTTAAAGAGCTTCACGGGTGGAACGTCTTTTAAAAGACGTGTCTTTTTAAAGATGTCGTACCATCCATGTGTTTCTGGGTGCGGTCGTTACCTGGCACGGGTTTTTGGGTGATGGTCACGGTCGCTGCCTCTCGTGCCTGGGCATGAAGCATGCTGAGGTGGCTTTTGTGGATGGCTCATGCTCCCATGGTGGGGGTATGACTATCTCGGAGTTGCGGACCAGACTCCATTAACTGCAAAGGGGCGGAGTGCCCGTGCCACTACCTAGATCTGGGGTTCCCTCTGGTGGAAAAGCCGGGGGCGTCCTTTTTCTGGCGGAGGGCGGACTGGTCTTACGGTCACGGTGAGGAATTCCCCTCTGGGGATGCCCCAGCCAGCCGGCACTCCGAAACCAGCGGAGTCCTCGAGAGAGCAGGCTGGATCCTCCCGGGGGTTACCACCTGTTTCTTCCGAGGCTCCCTCCGACGATCGGATGGCGATTGCAGCATCGGAGGGTGAGCCCGAGCCGGACCTTTTACGGGGATGAGGATCGTTAAGACACGGAAAGGACCCGGAAATGTGGCTATGCTTTCCCGGGCCGCGAGAGTGTCGGGGCCGAGTGGAGACTTTCACCGTGTCCCGAGCCCTCGAGGTTGGACGATTGCTTTCTCGGGGTGGCTCGCGCAGGTTCTCAGTGCCCCGACTCAGTGCCTTTCTTCCCGGAGGTGCAGGATGAGATCGCTGGGTCATGGACGGCACCTTTTACTGCCAGAAGCCGGCCCAGTGGCTCATCCTCCCTCACCACCCTAGATGGGGGTCCAGCGCGGGGGTACACAGGAGTCCCCCAGGTGGAGCGGTCGGTTGAGATGCAATTGTGTCCAAATGCCACTACCACTGCCTATCGGCCTGTGGAGAAGCTGCCCGTACGCTCTACACGCTTCGGCTGTTATTGCAAGTGCCACAGGCCAAGGCAATGAGGACTTGGCACGAGGGTGGTCATGACCTGGAAGTTCAGAGAGAACTCCGCACCGCGGTGGACCTCGTGCTACGAGCGACGAAGGTTATGGCACGGTCTCTGGGTCGTGCGATGTGCACTATGGTGGTCCAGGAGCGCAATTTCTGGCTGTGTCTGGCCAACATGCGCGAGGCGGACAAGACAAGATTCCTAAACGCCCCCGTGTCCCAGACCGGCCTATTCGGCGACACGGTGGAGAACTTCGCACAGCAGTTCTCCGTTGCCCAAAAGCAGACTGAGGCCATCAGGTACATCCTGCCCCGGCGTGCAGCTGCTGCCCCCACCAGGCCGCCGGCGGCAGCGCTTCAGCAGCAGCCTCAAGCAAGGACCGCGACGAGGAGCGGCGCAGGGCAGCGCCCCGCCGTTCCAGGCCCCGCCAGACTGGTGGTAAGCGAAGGGGCAGAGGCCCTGAGATGGGCGTGACCCAAGATGGAGGGAGTTGCTCTTCGGGAGATGGTGACCGCACCACTCCTTCCCCTGGAGGAGGGCTGGGTGGAGAATCTTTTCATCTTTTTCCGCCATTGACCTCTCTGTCGGTGGTACCCAAATTCTCGACAATGAGCAATTCCTCTATTTCTGGGTTCCCAGAGGGGATGGGGGGTTGTGGACGACCTAGTGCGTATTATACTCACCCTCCTCTCTCGCCAGTGAGAAGCAGTGGGCGGATCGGGAGGACGAAACAACGGACTACCCACGCACCCTCTGCACGAACGCAGGTCAGTGTTACACACACAAGACCCCGCCTCGGACCGGCTACGAGACGCCCGGGCCGGGTCCCTGCGTTCTTTCACGCTGCCCCACTGAGGGTACACCTGTAGTTCCGTTGATGCCACTTGCGCGGCGTCTGGGAGCCTGGCTAGAGCTACCCAGCCCATCTTGATGGCTCCGTCGAACCGTCAGGCTCGGCGATGCGATTCAATTCGCCGGCACCCTCCCAAGTTCAGGGGCATCCACTCTACTTCAGTGAAAGCAGCAGATGCCCCCGTCTAGCATGCAGAGATCGCAGTCCTACTGGCGAAGGACGCGATAGAGCCGGTCCCTCCAGCCGATATGAGGTCGGGGTTTTACAGCCCTTACTTTATTGTACCCAAGAAAGGCGGTGGGTTGAGACCTATCTTGGACCTGCGCGTCGTGAACCGGGCCCTTCACCGGCTCCCGTTCAAGATGCTCACGCAGAAATACATCTTCAGGTGTATTCGTCCCAAGACTGATTCGCAGCGATAGACGGAAGGACGCGTACCTTCATGTTCGATCTCCGCCGTTACACAGGCCATTCCTGCGGTTTGCGTGAGGGGGGGGCATACCAGTACAAGGTCCTGCCCTTAGGGCTGTCCCTGTCTCCCCGTGTCTTCACGAAAGTTACAGAGACAGCCCTTGTTACCATGAGAGAACAGGGCATTCGCATTCTTAACTACCTCGACGATTGGCTCATACTCGCCCAGTCTCAGGATCAGTTGTGCGAGCACAGGGACTGGGTGCTTTCACACCTCAGCCTGTTGGGCCTTCGGGTCAACTGGGAAAAGAGCAAACTCTCCCCGACGCAGAGGACCTCTTTTCTCGGTATGGAGTTGGACTCGGTCGAACAGACAGCACGCCTCACGCAGGAACGAGCTCAGTCGGTGTTGAACTGCTTGAAAACATTCAAGAGCAGGATGGCGGTCCCACTGACACTGTTTCAGAGGCTCCTGGGGCATATGGCGGCCACGGCGGCAGTCACGCCACTGGGGCTACTCCATATGAGACCGCTGCAGCACTGGCTCCATGGCCGAGTCCCGAGGTGGGCGTGGCAACGCGGCACCTTCCAGGTCCAATTACACTGGCCTGCCGCCAAACCTTCAACCCGTGGTCAGATCTTGCGTTCCTCCGGGCAGGAGTGCCCCTGGAGCAGGTCTCCAGGCATGCTGTGGTTTGCACAGATGCCTCACACACCGGCTGGGGGCCACGTACAACGGGCTTGCAGTGTCAGGGGTTTGGACGGAGCCCCAACTGCACTGGCACATCAACTACCTCGAGTTGCTGGCAGTGCACCTTTCCCTGAGCCGTCTCAAAGGGCGCTTACAGGGCAAGCATGTACTGGCCGCAAGGACAACACAGCGACCGTTGCATACATCAACCAACAGGGCGGTCTACGATCACGTCGCATGTCACAGCTTTCCCGTCATCTCCTCCTCTGGAGTCAGAAGCAGCTGAGGTCGCTTCGTGCTGTTCACATTACTGGGCTGCTCAACCGGGCAGCCGACAAAGCTGTCCCGAGCTGCGCTCCCGGGAAAATAGCGACTCCATCCCCAGACGGTCCACCTGGTTTGGGGATGTTTCGGAGCTGCTCAGGTAGACCTGCTTGCCTCTCCAGAAACCTCCCACTGCCAGTTGTTCTACTCCCTGACAGACGGAACACTCAGCACAGACGCACTAGCACACAGCTGGCCGCAGGGCCTACGCAAGTATGCGTTTCCCCCAGTGAGCCTTCTGGCACAGTTCCTGTGCAAAGTCAGGGAGGGCGAGGAGCAGGTCCTCTTGGTAGCGCAATATTGGCCCAGTCGGACTTGGTTCCCCGAACTAATGCTCCTCGCGAACAGCCCCTCCCTGGCTGATTCCTCTGAGGAAGGATCTACTGACTCCGAGACAGGACACACCCTGTGGCACCCGTGTCCAGAACTCTGGAAACTTCATGTCTGGTCCCTGGACGGGACGCGGAGGTTATAGGTGGCCTACCCCAAGGGGTAGTTGACACCATCACTTCAGCGAGAGCCCCGTCTACGAGACACGCCTACGCTTTAAAGTGGAACCTGTTCATTGAGTGGTGCTCTTCTCACCGAGAAGACCCCCGGAGATGCCCGATCGGAGTTGTGCTGTCCTTCTTGCAGCAAGGGCTGGAGCGAAGGCTGTCTCCCTCCACCCTTAAAGTTTATGTCGCTGCGATAGCTGCGAACCACGACCCCGTAGAAGGAGGGTGTTGGGGAAGCATGACTTGGTCGTCAGATTCATTAGGGGGGCGAGAAGGTTAAATCCTACACGGCCCCCCTCTATACCCTCTTGGAACCTGAGTCTGGTGCTCACGGCACTACAGCAGGCCCCATTTGAGCCTTTAAAGGCAGTGGAGCTGAAGTTCCTCTCAATGAAGACTTGCTCCTGCTGGCATTGGCCTCTATCAAGAGGGTAGGGGACCTGCACGCATTTTCGGTCAACGATTCTTGCCTAGAGTTCGGGCCGGCTGATTCCCAGGTAACCCTGAGGCCCCGGCCCGGCTACGTGCCCAAGGTTCCCGCTACTCCCTTCAGGGATCAGGTGGTGAACCTCCAAGCGCTGCCATCGGAGGAGGCAGACCCAGCCCTAGTATTGCTCTGTCCCGTCCGAGCCTTAAGGTGCTACGTAGACCGGACGCAAAGCTTCAGGACCTCAGACCAGCTCTTTGTCTGTCACGGAGGCCGGCAGAAGGGGAATGCCGTCTCAAAGCAGAGGATGGCCCACTGGATAGTGGACGCCATCACCCTGCCGTATCAGGCACAGAGTGTGCCCTGCCCATTCAGGTTGCGAGCTCACTCAACTAGAGGTGTTGCATCCTCCTGGGCGCTGGCTCGTGGCGCCTCGCTGGCGGATATCTGTAGGGCTGCGGGCTGGGCGACCCCTAACACGTTCGCTAGATTCTATAGCCTTCGAGTGGAGCCAGTAACCTCCTGTGTTCGCACCTCAAACGGGTAGAAGCACTGAGAGCCCCGGCTTCGGGTCGGCTTGCAAAACCACTCCAGAGAGTCCATACAGTAGACCCTGTTGAGTTCCTCCGTCCCCTCGGCAGCCAGACGTGGTGGAGCGTCCGGCGCCAGGCCTTCACTCGCTGAATCCTCGAGAAACAGTAGAAGACTGGGTTCCATATGTAAGACCCAAGTAGATCTCATATGTGTAAAGTCCACGGTATAGACTTGAGCCCGTGTTTCCCCGGCAGACTCTGCCATTCCAAGAGGGTTCAATCACCTCCATTCTTCCATATGCACCTAAGGAATGTCCATATGTGTATTGCTTCCGAAACCTCATTCGGGAAGTTTGGAGCTTCCGTAACATCCCTGTTCCAAGTAGAACGGGTACGTTTTCCCAGTGTTATCCAGTCTTACTCATTGGGTAGTGCCATAGCAGCAGTAGGCTGGTCCGTCTTGTGAAGAAGCCCTGGCCTACGCCAAAAAATAGGGGCACAGGTGGCCTCCACAGGACACTGGAAGGGGCAGTAACTGTGGCCCTTTGGTAGGATCCCAATTTCGTCGGTCCTCCGACGTGACGTCGAGAGTGACCGACTGAAAGGGAACGTCTCGGTTACGTATGTAACCCTCGTTCCCTGAAGGAGGGAACAGAGACATCACGTCCCGTTGCCACAGCTCCTGTACCACCGCTGAGTGGCCGGGTCACCGGCTCGGCTCCTCAGCGAAAAACCTGAATATGCACTGCATCTGCATACTACTTATACTCACGCTGTGATCAGCAAAAGCTGGATGCAATAATCGCATGCCAAAATGCATTGGCTCGTTTAGTTTACACTCAAAGTAGATTGGTCCCTCTAAGCGAGATCCCAATTTCGTCGGTCCTCCGACGTGACGTCTCCGTTCCCTCCTTTAGGGAACGAGGGTTACATATGTAACCGAGACGTTTTATTTCTTCAGAATACATGACTACTTTTGCATGCCATGCTAACTATCTAAAACTTGTCCCCTTCCTATATACTTAGAATATTAATTTAGCACTGTTCAGAATTCATCCCACTATTACTGCTGTTTAATATGAGATCTTTAAAGTGTTAGTCTGTTTGCTACAGCTTTGCTACATGCTACAGCTTTTGTTTAGGTTTACTTAAGTGCTAAAACAATGTGTAAACGATGACTACTGTGTCTAAATCCTCTGAATTCCTTAGTTTATAGCAATCTGTTCAGTTCGTTTTGTTAATCAGATACACTAAGGTTTCGAAGTAGATTTCTCTTATGGTAACTGCCATATGCTAACTAACATTTCAAAAGCTAAATCAACAGTTTGTTTGCCAATCAAGGTGTCGTTAGAGCAGTCGGCAACATTGTTGATCAGTGTTTATGTAAATGAGGTTTATTTTCAGGTGTGAATGTCAAATTATCCTAACTGGAGGATAGAGCTGTTAAACTGCATGTTTAAATGCTAATATGTTAAGTTAGCATACACGAGCAGGCTCCACCTATTTACATTTATATACTGAAACATGAATAATGTTCTGAATTACATATACAGTATGTGGAAAAAGTCCAGCAATCACTGGACATTACTTATTGGCATTTTGATGCTTAACGGTTATTCATATAATGTAATGTTTGCTATGTTAGCAACCACTTGAAGGGCAGTCTGTCAGAGCAGGTTAGACTACATTGCTATTGTTGGCATAGATACCCCTGCCTATGCATAGTCTTGCATTTACATTGAAATCATCAATAAAGCTGAGGTTATTTAGGGCTTATATAAATTATAAGTGGAGCATAATTATAGTGGGGCCCTCCTGAAAGTGTGGAGAGCCTGAATAATGAAGAATTACAGTTCTCTGTCTCTTTTCCCCCCCTCTTTTCTCTGTGCAGTAGTGTGGTTTGAGTCTTATGGCGAAAGTGATGGGGTGTTTCATTTCTCTCTCTCTCCTACACACGCATTTCTCTCTCTCTCTCTCTCTCTCTCTCTCTCTCTCTCTCTCTCATTCTCCCTGGAACTTCTAGTGCCAGCATGTCCTCGATCCACCTGTCTGCCGTACTGCAGCACTCCTTAAGGAGCAACGCCCCGCTGTCTCTGATTTTTAAAAATTGTAGTCACGCTCTATGGCTACAGTGCCAGACAGTCTACGCTTTGCTCCCGACGTGCCCTTACTACGCAAAACTGCGCAAAAGCTCGGTTTTAAAGTGATGCTACTTCGTCATAGAAGGCGTTTGCCCTGTAGTATTACTTTGTGTTAGTCTTTTTTTTTTTTTGAAAACAGAGTGGAATTTAGGGCAAAAATAAAATGGATGTGAATACAAAGGGAATAGGAGACTTATTGTGGGCTATATTATAATATATAATATATATTATTTTAGTAGTATCATATATTATATATTATATATACTATATAATTTACATCCCATTTATCAGATATTAAACCTGGAAGTTTTAGGACTTTGAAAAAGGTTAAATGGTATTATATGAAATGAATGAATATGAAATGTTATATACATGTTAATATTACAAATAAATTAAATACCGGTATATAACAATTACTAAACAGGGTCACTGTCTATCTGAGTTTATATCTGAGATAATATATTCCTAGTTAAACATTATGAGATTATGTTGAGTAAGATGTTAAATATACATGACTGAAATCATTATGCATCTTGCTCTATGTTTCACTCTTTAAATATCATTCTAATTTAAATGGGTGTAGTGGAGATGTATGGCCTCTAGTTTCTGTCTGTCTTTGTCTTTCTTGTCCCATGTCCTTCAGGGCTCAATGGGATGTCTGACTGCAGACTTGCGACTGGCGGAGGAAGAGTGCAGCCCTCAGTTTTGTGTCTGTGAATGTGTGTGTGTGAGAAAGAGAGAGAGAGAGAGATGGGGCCTTGGAGTGAGTTAACAGAGCGTCTGTGTGGCGCTGCCGGAGCTGCATTCCCCATCACCACAAGGAACCCACTGACCTGCACACGCAGCCACGCCTTTCTCCCAAACTACACGTTCACACAGACACGCAGACAACAGAGACTAGAGCACCCTGCTGGACACACATGGAAGTTTCACTTTGGTCTACTTTTTATTTATGCTTTTTTTTTTCTTTCAAAACGCATCATTTTCAATAATTATTATTTCACAAAAGCAGCAGAACTGAATACGACAGTTTGCTTTGCTTATGGCAAGCATGGTTAAGATTTTGGTTGCGCTAATATTCTGATATATATCTGTCTGAATATTGGCATATACAATTTTGCTCATAGTTCATATGCACCTTGTAGAATTTGCTAAATGTTTATTCATAATGATTATTTTCATTGATTTTTGTTATTAAAATATGAGGGGGTCATAAAAATTGCATTTGTTTTGCATGGGGGTGTAGGGTCAAACAAGACCTATACAATCTGTACCGATATCAATTATGTTATTGACATGTATAATATATATGTAAAATAATAGAGAAAAATATATATATATATGAGAATTATCATATATATATATATTATAAATGCATGATTTATCTTTTCTTCTAGACTATATTATACGTATACTATATTCTATACTGTATGTTTAGATATATATATATTTATAATATATTACACTGTGTATTATAAATAATTTAAATATACCACAAAATATAAGGAATTATTATGATTTAAAATATATATCATTATAAAATATAATATCAAATATTATCATATATAAATAGCAGGAATTATAAAAAATAGATAAATAAAGCTAAATGATTATTAGTGATTGTTATGTACCATAATCTATTCTTTATGTACCTGTATTTTAATTTTTTTCTATTTAAGTATTAATTTATTTACTCATTATTATAAAGATTCTGCAATGGGGTTGTAAACTTATAAGCTTGTAAACTGTATCACAATAATGGTAGTTAATCACCTTTTTTTGCTTTGTTTTCCACATCTGTGCTTTCCTTCTTTGTGCATCTCCTTTGAATGTTATCCAAGTGTCGTTTGTTGCATCACCTTCTTATTTACTCTCTCCCTCTCCCCCTCTATCCTCTTTCAGAAACCACAGTTGCAGTGTAAAAGCGCAGAAACACAGACACTCTGTGCATGAACAGGGCTTCTTTTCTTCAAGAAACACAAACTGTTTTCTTAGCCTCAAAGGTCCAGAACAATTTGGGTCCTAGTGGACAACAAAATCTCTATTACATCCCCATTTCCCCCGTCCGTCCAGCTCTGACTCACCCACATACATTCACACTTGCATGGAGTAATTCAGGCTTGTCTATCCATCTCAAGGAAAACTTTTGCATTTTCCAGTCAGAGGACAAAAGCCGCAGTGTGCACGCTCGTACAATGAATGTTTACTCTCGCGAACGGCTTCGTTTTTGCCTTGGAAAATTCATGCTCGTCCATGTGCGCGGCTAAAACTGAAAGATAAGTTCCATTGCAAACCACACAGCCATGGAAAATAATTAGTCGCACAGGCTAGCTCATACATAAAGCCAGACTGCAGCTTTGGCACGGGCCTAGTGCTAACATAGCTAATGAATCTAACCCTGGTGGGCACCCGCTCGTTTAATGTAATTACTTTACAGACTTCATCAAATTAGAATCAAATTTCACTCATATGCGGGATGGCCTGTCTCTTGGTCTGGATGATCAGTAAGAGAGTGAGTCAAGCTGTCCGACATTGTATCAAGAGTTACTGCAATTAGCAGGATTAGAGAAAATGTGCTTGACAGACTTTCATGACTTGGACTGAAAGATCAGGTAGAAAATAGGTGGAATGGGGCATGAGGAGACAGCTGACAAGATCTGATGTGTCATGTTGTTGTCGGTGACATTATGCTGTCGGCACGTAGAGCATCATTAAAACCCATTAGAACAGGTGCACACCAGTAAATACTGCCTTCATTCTGTCACATTCAGAATGCATATGCAAAACTGTCCTGATGTTCACCCACTTTTCTTGCCAATGGTGTTTGTACAAACAAACTGAAACTCTTTGTGACTTTTCAAGGTTAGAGCAAACCCAAACTATTAAACTTTGTAATTCATCATCAAAATTTTTGTAAAATCTTGCCTTTTTTTAAGGAGAGGTGTGCTATTTTCTTCTAAGCAATTTTCACTTACTGGACGATTTACTCTTTGACTTCCACTGAAGGAGGGACCTAAGCGGAGCAGCATAGTAATACCCTGGCAACCATCCAGAACACCATAGCAACTGAATACTAACAGCCCAATGCCTTGACAACCACTCAGAAGACCTGAGCAACCTCAGAGCAACTTCCACGCAGCTACTCAGAACACAAAAGTGAACGGCATTTCAGTGCCCTGGCAACCACATAGCAACACGACTCGGCACCCAACTCAGATCACCCAAGCAAACGCATATCAATGCCCTAGCAAACATGCAGAAGACTATAGCAACCACATAGCAATGCCTTGGCAACCACTCAGAACACCTTGGCAACAGCATACGGCCCTCAACCCCCCTATGACACCCTAGAAACCACATAGTAACAACCTGGAAACACCCAAGTAACAGCATATCAATGATTTAGCATGGCAACCAATCAGAACATCCTAGCAACCAGATAGTAATGCCAGGCATGCCACTTAGAACCCCGGAGCTACTATTTAGAACATCCTAACAACCGCATAGCTAAGCACTGGCAGCACTTAAAAAAACTAAGCAAGGCTCGACATGAAGCCCAGGGCAACTGTATGCATATCAATAGACCCTGGCAACCTCAAAACACCCAAGCTAAGCTGCCCGTCGCACAATCTGATCAGTGATTAGAACACCCAAGCAAACTGCATAGCAACACTCTTACCCCACCAACCAGACACTTTAGCAAATGCATATCAATGTCCTGGCAACCAAACGGATCAACCACATAGCAATGCCCTGGAAATTAATCACAACACCCAAGCCTGCCTAGCAACACCTTGGCAACCAATCAGAACATCCTAACAACCAGATAGCAATGCTAGGGCAGCACTTAAAACATCCAAACAACGGCAAGCAATGCCTTGGCAACAATTCTTAGAACACCCAAGCAATCGCATAGGCAAATCCTACCAACCAGCCATCAGCAAACCTTTAAAACAAACTGGCATAGCAGGCCCTGTGTAACCCACAGATCAACCGCATAGCAATGCCTGGAGCACAATGTCAGAACACTAGCAACCACATAGCAATGCAAGGGCAGCCACTCAGAACACCTGAGCATGCGCAGAAACTCAGAACTGGCAGTCACTCAGATCACCCAAGCAACCGCATAACAATATCCTAGCAACCATCCCGAACACCTTAGCAACAGCCCAGAAACACCCTAGAAACCACATAGCAATGCACTGGAATCCTCCACCAAGATATTTTCAATGTATGCGATAGAGCATCAATGAGTATAGTACACAATATGAATAGCCATTGCCCGTACAGTCTCGGCAAGTGTTGAAGAATATAGGATTTATGCTGTGATGGTATACTGCATATGCAGAATAATTGACAGATGTATTTGAAAATTGAATGCTGGAGCTGAATCTGGAATCTGATAAAACATACTTGCTGCAGGTCAGTTGTTTTTGCTGTGTGAGTGCATGTGATTTCCTCAGGCTGGATGATACATGTTGCGCACCTGATGCAGAGTGCACGGTGTGGTACATCAGGTTCCCAGTCATCAAAGCAGATGCGCGGAGGGGGTGAAACGCTTGTGAGCCGCTGACACTGTGCAAGACTGGAGGGGATATGTGTGTGTGTGTGTGTGTGTGTGTGTGTGTGTGGAATGCCCGAATGTAGGAATGCTTGCCGTGTTGTTTAAAGGTGCTGCAAGCACTCTTATTCTCACAGTTGGTTCTGTTATTTAAGCCATCTTTCAACCTTTGCCCGCATCCCTTGGATTCTGGTACAGTATGCCGAGTTCTCATAGTGACATTTAAGCTAAGCGACTGCTGTTAAACCATAGGTGAACTGTGAGCTTCACGCACATGTGACCGTCCAGCAGGTGGTTTGGGAAAACGTTGTGCAACCTCATTAATTCAGGGCTTCAAAGAGCAGCGAGCGCTATTAACGCACGACGATAGCAACCGTTTGGCTCTTCTGAGGCACTTCCCAACTAAGAACTCAATTCTAAAAAGGGACACGCACTAGAGAACTTGTGGCGGTCTCCATGGCAACAGCTGGCTCTGGTGTGACAATGCTCCGTCGGAATTCCGGATGGATGGTCCAGGTTGTTCCCACGCTGCACGGCGAGGAATGCCTCTTTCACAAAATGCTGTGCGTGGCATCCACCTAGAGCGGAAATCCATTGTTAAAAATCGAAAATCACAAGGTTAACCCTGGTTGATGTTTGCATAAATGATATTGCATCTAAAATCGCACATTTTCTATGTATTGAATCAATATTTATTTGATGCTCATTAGAGTATCACATCAGAGACAGCAAAAGACAGAGGAGATTGGTCATTGTTAATTTAGTATCAATGATATACTAAATAAACGTTAGCGTTAGTTCTGGCAGGTCACGTGAGTCAAGCTTGCATCAGCTGATTCTCAGCTGATCACATCTACCTATAGGAATACGACACCTATCGCGGCATTCCCATATAAGCTCTATTCAGTATTATTCAGCAGCTTTACAGCTTTTCCCCGGAGTAAATTATCCTTCTCCATCCCCAGCTCCTCCTTTCGCCACAGTCAGGACTTGGCTTTCTGATATTCCTTGCTAATCAGACTCCTTTATCTTGAATAAAGTGTTACACTTAAATATCATTAAGTACATAAATGATATCTACCTTGTTCTGTTCTGTTAACCCAGATCCATACCGCCAAACCAAACTTTATGCTAAGTATCTATAATTTTGGCGATAGTGGTCCTGACAGAATTATAGTTTTTGTTAGTATTTTGAATTAGACTTTATTTTATAATTTATATTTTCATTCAGCATCAGCATTGCATGCACGTTAGCTGGGCTAGCCTGCAAAATATCGTTTGTTAGCATGTTCTAAGCTACATTTATGGTACCATTGTTGTCAAATTTTATCTCTGATTTGAAATATGTGCAGTTTACATAAAAAAAAATAGCTACTTGTGGACCTTACAAAGATAGCTGCATAGTGTTATTTAAAAGGACTTTGTTAGCTAAGCAGCATGCTAACCGCAAGTTATTGAAATCCGTTCTACTGTCTTGATTTTGCAGTAGTTTAACTTATGGCTGAAGAGCATTTAGCCCGAAGTATAGTTTTGCTTGCGGTATTTGCGCTATTTCACTCCACATAAGCTAGGCTAGTCTGAAAAATACAGGTTGTTAGCATGTTCTAAGCTACATTTATGATGAATCTGTTGTCAGATTTTATTTCTGATTTGAAACATGTGCAGCTTACATAGGAAATAACAACCTGTGGATGTTAGCAAGATGGCCACAGAGTGTAACTTGAAAGGACTTTGATCGAATTGTTAGCTTAGCAACATGCTAACTGCAAGTTACTCCTACAGTCTGCCATGCACTGCAGTTGCTGAGTTGGTGGCTAGAGTGTCACTTATGAGGTTCCATTTCAGTTAGCATGCTAGTTTATAAGGCAGCTACCTATAGGCCTACAGACAGTAGACAGCAATGCAGCTCACTTGGTATGGAAACAAAGCCATTCTCCATCCATCATTCTCTCTCGTATCATCATTTATTTTTCTTTGAGCATAACAAACAACTGAGTAACCAGGCCTGGACATTCTCTCAAAGAGATCTGCGGCATGGTTGTGTGACATTTAGCTCCGATCTGGGGTCACAGATCCCCTCTCGGCCCTAAAAAGGGCATGATTGGCCTATCTCTGTCTCACAGACAAACAGACCAATCGAGCTCAACAGCTCACCAAGTATAGAGACGGCCTGACATGGGCCTCCCCCCACTGCCAGCGGCAACAGATGTGACTTCACAAGCTCTGTCAATTATACAGGGTTCTTTTAGCTGGCTGCAGGGAAGCGTGTTCATCAGTGGCGGGCCGTGCATTTTACACCTAGGCCTTCAGTGGCGTCCTACATGAATTAATCTATCTCTTCATACCATCATAATGATGCCACGGCAATAGAAACCATAAATATTACACAGTAATGCAGTATAACAGGGCACTACATAACAGACAGGTATCTTATGTAGCGAGAATGAATGCCATTACTAAAGAAAGAAACCCAATTAACAATTGCGCAACACATCATCTGTAGCTGAAGCATTAACCTAACAAAATGACACAAATACAGTCCATCCGATGTTCTTACAGACATTTATTCACCCAAACGCATTTATACCTAACAGATAGCATTGGTATAAAACAAATAAGGTGATTACATGTGTTTTAAAGTTGATCTAACAATTTAATGTTCTCTTACTGCTTTATTTTGTCTTCACGAGTCTCCCCGCCGGTCTGCCAGGGAGGAAAATACTGGTTAGCACAGCTTTACTAGGAAAGTGAGCAAGTAACATTAAAATAATTCATACAAGACGATGAAGAAAAGTGTATAGATGTGTTTTAACGTACCTCTGTGACTCTCATCTCCCCGCTGGTCTGCCTCTGCCAGCGGCGCTGCGGCCGGAGGAAAAGACCGCTTAATACAGCTTCACTCGTGAAACTGAGATATTCTTACGGAAACTTAAACCTGGCTTTATATCGCGCAAATAACATCAGCATACAACGCATCAAGCGATAAAAGAGTCAAAAATGAAAATTAACCTACCATACTCTAGTGGTTTTCATCTTCAGGAGTCTTTCACAGAGCCAGTGCCGAGGATGTGTGTGGTTGTTTTTCGCAGTCATTAGGACTACTGTTTTTAGATTTATTAAATATAGTAGGCAAATATTTTTTCAAAATGCACTGAAATTCTAAACCTGAGAAACAGTAATAAAAGTTTTACTAAGTTTTAATAAAATGATTTACAGTGATGCTGTTTGCTAGCTAGTATGCTGACCATCCAATCAAAGGACGAGGAAAATGGTGACGTTATCGTTAGCCAGCTAGATGGCCCTGGTGCTACCAACTCGAAATCTGATTGGTTAAAGCAACGGTTTCATTGCCATTGATTTAAGCTAACAGGGGGGGGTGGGGGGACGCTTGCACTGTTGATTCTGAAGGCCTTAAGGCAGATTTCTTTGACCCTGGCAACACGATTGCTGAAATATGATTGGATAAAAGCTCTAATATAAACATACACTGCTGGAAGCAGTGCAACCAAGAGAAAAGCTATGAAATGAAGAGAATAGACTATTGGAAATAATTTAATACACATTCATGGAAAAATATATTAAAACTAAATCAGTGATTCTGATAGTGTTTAGGCCAGCAGAGAAGGCTTTGCTGGCCCTGACGACCCACCACTGGTGTTCATTATACATAGGTTCAGTGAAAGTGCGGGAGGAGTGAGTCAAGAAAAAGCTGTCTGAGGGTTCTCCCTTCCGGACACTACATGTTTGCTTTTAAAGCTAAAGTCTTATCACAGTGAAAGAATAAGCTCATCTCTGTTAAATTAGCGCCACAGTAGATTGTTTGCAGATTCTTCATCATATCATTGATTTGATGTTTAAATTGTTTTTCTTATGTAAATAAAAACTAATATATGTAGAAGTTTTTTTTAAAAAAAGAATGTTCATACGCACATCCAAGAAAATAACCCTAAAACATAACTCAGTGAAGTGCATAATTCAAAATACAGGTAAAACAACTGCAAAACTCAATAGTCCTTTGTATTAACAGTATTTTTATGGACTTTTCTTAGAGTGTAAATATATATTATGTATTAATTCCTCAAT
Source organism: Sinocyclocheilus anophthalmus (assembly GCA_018155175.1). Lineage (NCBI taxonomy): Eukaryota > Metazoa > Chordata > Actinopteri > Cypriniformes > Cyprinidae > Sinocyclocheilus > Sinocyclocheilus anophthalmus. The sequence continues at coordinate 56,378 of JADLZN010001616.1, forward strand.
GTAATATAGAATATATGACTATATCAAATATTTCCCGTATTTTTTATAAATATTTTTAAATTGTCAAAAATGCATATCGTAATATAAAAATATGAATAATTACTTATTTTATATATTTAGTTGATAAACTACACCCACACACACACACACTGCCCAGGTGAAGATGTGTTATTATATTGCACCGGAGTGTTATTGTGTTGTGTGTGTGTGTTGGGTGTGTGTCTATATATTTCAAGGTCAAGGTTAATATACAGTGTGTGTGAAAAAGTGTTGGCCCCCTTCCTGATTTCTATTTTTTTTGCATGTTTGTCACACTTGAATGTTTCAGATCATCAAACAAAGTTAAATATTAGTAAAAGATAACACAAATGAACACAACATGCAGTTTTTAAATTAAAGTTTTTATTATTAAGGGAAAACAAAATCCAAAAACTACATGACTGTGTGAAAAAGTGTTTGCCCCCTAAAACTAATAACTGGTTGGGCCACCCTTAGAAGCAATAACTGCAATCAAGCGTTTGCGATAAACTTGCAATGAGTCTGTTACAGCGCTGGGGAGGAATTTTGGTCCACTCATCTATGCAGAATTATTGTAATTCAGCCACATTGGAGGGTTTCGAGCATGAACCGCCTTTTTAAGGTAATGCCACAGCATCTCAATAGGATTCAGGTTAGGACTTTGACTAGGCCACTCCAAAACCCTCATTTGGTTTTTCTTGAGTCATTCAGAGGTGGACTTGCTGGTGTATTTTTGATCATTGTCCTGCTGCAGAACCCAAATTCACTTCAGCTTGAGGTCACGAACACATGGCCGGACATTCTCCTTCAGGATTATCTGATAGAGAGCAGAATTCATGGTTACATTTATCACAGCCAGGTCTTCCAGGTCCTGTAAGCAGCCAAAACAGACCCAGACCATACACTACACACCATTGATTACTGTTGGTATGATGTGGTTCTTTTTAGGAAAGGCGTGTAATTGTGCGCAGGCGTAATGGGGGACAACGACACCTTGAACAAAGTTAAACTTGTATCGCAGTCCAAGGTATGTTTCAAAATAGTTTGTGGATCATCAAGATGTTTTCTGGCAAAATTGAGATGAGCCTTTATGTTCTTTTTGCTCAGCTGTGGTTTTCGTCTTGGAACTCTGCCATGATGACCATTTTTGCCCAGTCTCTTTCTTTTAGGTGGAGTCATGAACACTGATCTTAACTGAGGAAAGTGAGGCCTGCAGTTCTTTAAATGTTGTTCTGGGTTCTTTTACGACCTCCTGGATGAGTCATCGTTGCACTCTTGGAGTAATTTTGGTAGGCAGGCCACTCCTGGGAAGGTTCACCACTGTTCCATGTTTTTGCCATTTGTGAATAATGGCCTCACTGTGGTTCGCTGGAGTCCCAAAGTTTTAGAAATGGCTTTATAACCATTTCCAGACTGATAGATCTCAGTTACTTTCTTTCTCATTTGTTTCTGAATTTCTTTTGGATCTCGGCATGATGTCTAGCTTTTGAGGATCTTTTGGTCTACTGCACTTTGTCAGGCAGGTCCTATTTAAGAGATTACTTGATTGCGAACAGGTGTGGCAGTAAACAGGCCTGGGTGTGGCTAGAGAAATTAAACTCAGGTGTGATAAACCACAGTTTAAACAGGGGGGCAAACACTTCTTCACAAAGGGCCATGTAGTTTTGGATTTAGTTTCCCCTTAATAATAAAAACCTTCATTTAAAAAAACTGCATGTTGTGTTTACTTGTATTATCTTTTACTAATATTTAAATTTATTTGATTATCTGAAACATTAAAGTGTGACAAACAAGCAAAAAGAATAAGAAATCAGGAAGGGGGCCAACAATTTTTCACACCACTATATATATATTGGTGTGTATGCTATTAGTATATTATACACAGTAAAAACACCACATAACCAACTCAAGTTAGATTATAATCAACCACCTCTTAACGTGTTCACGCAAAAAAAAATTTTGAAAGGAAAAATAAATTACTACAATATAAGTAAATTGCTACATTATACCATTCTCTTCAGTTGAGAGGCATTGATGTGGGATAAAACATTATAAAATATTTAGAAAATTGTAAAAATAAAAGCATTATAAATATTTATACTATATATACCTGCACATGCCAGCTAGGAGAGACATTACGGGTGACATTTTTGTGCCAGAGGTTTTGTCGAAATGCTGCAATCAAAAATTATTGCTGTTGCTGCCACACCTGCCTTTTGTAATAATTATGTTGATGAAGATGCTACAGACCCTTTTCTAAGGAAAAAAAGAAGCTGTTTACAAATCTGACAGAAGCTTACCCATAGCTGATAGTTTTGGGGGTTGCTATAGAAACTAAATGGAACGTACTCACCAGGTGCATCATGTTCTGACTCCAGAAACAAGACTGATGAGGATGTTCTCAAACACACACCTGCACAGATCACCTTCTTACTGCCAAAAGAAATCCACAGCAAATGACTGAAACTGATTACCAGATTTTCAATGGTCAAGGCCTTTTGGATCACAATGTATTATGCCTAAAAACATGGTAATACCATTGTACTTTCATGTAACTGTAGTTAATGGAACTTCCCAGCATTGCATTACACTGCATTACGGTATAAAACAGCACATATAATGGCCATTATGTATCTTTACACGTAATGCAGGGTATGAGTCCAGTGACATCCATATTGTTCAGAAACGAGGTCAGTTTGTCCTGGCACGAATCCTTCTCAGCTATCAAAGGTAAATATTTACTTTTGACAGACCACAAATGAGCCCCATGGTGAGGAATCCTTCTCGAATCGCTGTTTTCCCATATTATCAGTTTCGTTTTGCAGTTTTCAATGGAAAGAATTTGATAATGCGAGTGTGGTTTGTTGAAAACATTGTAAATGTAGATAAGTATGTGATTTTACATAACAAATATTTGTTCAGTGTTACTCAGTAATTTAATGTTACTTGAGAAGGATTGGGTGTTCAGATCTTGACCTTGTTTTTTTTTTATCATGGCTGAATTTGAGATGTAAAAAATATGAAAAGCCTAAAACACATAGCAGAGATGGGATCAGCAAGGGCATTCAAAGAAATATTCGACAGTATATATGAGAACAATTATACATGCATTCTAAACAGGTTGCTATGAAAGAAGGTCATACCTTTTCAACTGAAGCATGTTCTTAAAAATGTTTTATAATTTGCAGTCATTATTATTGAAAGTTTGAAATTTGCTTTGTGTTGAATCCACTCAAGCTCCTGCAGATCAGTCTGAGAACAGCCACGCACCCCCCGCTACCCACTTAGAAGTCACTATTTTTTATTGGATCTTATTTTAAGCTAATATTTAAAACAATTATTTAGATAATGATTTTATTATAAAATTCTCTATAGATTTTCAAAAGATTTTTATGTAACATTTATAATATTATATTTGAATAATTTATATTTTAATAACATTTCCCTTATTTGTAATAAATGTCAAAATAAAATAACCTATTTTTAAGTGTTTGTCTGTGTTTATTGCAAACAAATGCAATATGCAAATGCATAAGCGTATTTTTTATTTTATAGTTTTTTATGTTTTTCTTCTGCTTTTTGGTCAAAATAAGAGATATAACATGCCAGTTTTCGTAAGAATATAGTGATGTTAGGAGGGGCTCGGAGGAACACATCATTGTTTTGAGAGCCCCGAGAGCCCCGATCTAACTCACGGTGGCCACCTTATTGCATAAACAAATCGACTCTGTTGGAAACATGATATCCCATGCTGATGTAATGATGATTATTCCAAAGACATATGGGGCACTGCCATTAATCAGGCCTTACATCATTATGACTGTATGCAGAAGCCTCATTTCCCTGTAACACTGTTATGAAGTTATGATGTCATAGGTGTGCAATAACACAGCATGTGTGTAATGTGTCCTTTTAAGAGTGTGCAATTGCATAAATGATGTGTGTGTGTGTGTGGGATTCATTCTGGTTCCCTCCTCGCAGGGGGATGGAAGCGGCCGGGGACATCCGGCTTCTCCCGGTGAGATACTTAAGCTGTAGAAGTGAATGTGGGGCTGTCAATCCCCCCTCATCCCTGTTGCTCACTAATTACCCCAACTAGGTGTCAATACTCCAGGGCAATGAGTAGGGCTTACATGTAAGAAAGAAGCAAAAGCAGAAAAAAATGATTAAAGGACTGATTAAAAGATTCACAAAAACATAGAATACAGACTGGGAAAAGTGCAATCTGTCTTTTTATTATTTAGTGTATTTTTTATATATATATATACCTACCATATATATTTTACTTTTTGCGTTGAACCTTTTGAACATAAGCACACATCCCAACTGACCCCCACTACAACAATACCCCCACAGATAAATTAAGGGTCAGCAGTTCGGTCTGATCATGTCCCAAGTACTGTTCTAACGTTTGGAGTGGTGGTATTTTTATTTTATTTTATTTTTTTTAATGTAATTAAGGCTAGGTCAAACCGCAAGCCGAGCCTTTCCATCGATTTTTTTTCAACCCTCATCTCAAGAAATATCTGCCTTCCAAGAACAACCACCAAAACGACACACACCACTAGACTAGTATTGCCAGACCAGCAGTGGCGACCCCTGTAATTCTGCCAGCACTCAAAAAAATTGAGAAGACCCAGGGACTTGGACATCACTGCGCATAAACATTGGCGCGGTATACAAACAAAACATGAACAACATGTATCCATCCGGTGTTAACTGGTACTTAATAAAAAGGACAATGTTCACGCCTGTTTGTTTATGTTTTTGTTGCTGTTTGTGACGTAGCGGTGTTGACTAGGGGCGGACGGGGCTGATGACGTAACGTTCAGAAACTATCCGGATTTGCCTCGCAAAATGAAAACGCAAGGGTGCCGTCCTTTCAGATTTATCCACTCTGGGACCTGGTTAAAAAAAATATCGGTTTCACTCTGGTCAGATCCGTCTGGACGAAACGCCTATACGATACAAAATGATATCTTCAGATATCTTCAGTTCTTCCCCCTCAAAGCCATGGAATTGACTTAAGTGACAATGATGCAGTGTGAAGACAGTGTCCAATGTGGGGGGTTCAGCAGGGACCATCTGTTCAGACCCCCTCTAAGAACTCTACAGGGGCCTTCCAAGCACATTGGGTGGTGGGGTAATGAGTGTGTCCACAGGCCCTCTACAAACAAACAGAAGGTACTCGGAAAGTGCATGGAAAAATCTACACAGTGGACAGATGAAATCACAGAAAGCTTGAAATAGAAGCAATAAAGATCATAATTCTTAAAAAAATGGCTTTTCACAGTGATGCCACAGAAGAACCATTTTTGGTTCTCCATGGAACCTTTCACTGAACAGTTCTTAAAACAACATTTTAAAAATCTAAAGATCTTTTTCCAGTAAAGAACCTTTTGTGGAATAGAAAGATTCCATGGATGTTAAAGATTCTTTCTGGAACCAAAGATGCTAATAAAGAACTTTCATTTTTATGATCATATGCAACACTTTTCTACCCAGAGTGGACAGAACATTGCAGCAGGTTAATGTCTCTGTTATGCTCACAGACCGGTAACAGGTGTCTATCCCATTGTCCTCTTTGTCCAGAATTGAGACAGAGTCTCAGAATGGCCAGACAATGAAGTGGTGTCGGACTCATGAATATCTGAGAAGTGAGTTTGAATGTGGTCAGTGGGGGGCGGAGAAGTGTATTTACTAAAAATCAATTTCCATATGCTTTGGAGTCATTCATCATTGATCGTTTACTGATATATTTATGCATGTGGCACGGTGGGTTCAGTTAAGAGAATTGGTTAACATTGAGTTTAACATATGCGGGACCATAAATCACAGCCAGATAACATTGGGTCAAGATATGCAGACGCCGGAGAAGCATTGTTTTGTCTGGAACAATGTTTTCGTCCTACAAAAATCTTTGTAATGTTTTCATTGGAGTGTCTGTTACGATTTTTTTTAAAAGACACCGTAGCCAATTTGACAACTGCATTATTACATATTCTCCATAGCTTGGAGGCACCACTGCATAATGTAATTAAACATGTAACAAACTAATTACCAAATGGAGTGAATTATATGGCAAAGTACAAAACAGTTCTGCCAGTTCTGCCTGAAAACTTCTTTCCCTTTTTTTCTTGACAAGGATTGCATTTATTTAGACGCAGAACGTCTTTATGACCACATCAAACGGGAGACTTTCAGATGCCACCTGCAATTAACTCGTGCCAGGCGCTAGTCAAATGAGTGTGAAAAAGGTACAGGTGACAAGAGAGCTTCAGAAGAACAACAGTGAACCATGGTCAGTGCGAGTTGTCAGGAGTTGTCAGTAAAAATGATTTTTCTTCCCTGTCAGTGGCTACTGTGCAGCTAGCGACGTGCTTGTTCAATTGAACGCACAAAGTGGGCAGACGAGAGCTGTCCGCCGTATCATTAATAACAAGCCGAAAAGAAGCCTGGCATGCAGATTTCGTAATTATGTCATCAGTAAGGTCATTAAGTTACCAAAGTCATTACAGTTACCAAAAAGTCAATAGACAGATGAACTCAAATTTATGCATGCCTGTAAGCATTTGTTATCTGCGAACATTTAAGCACATGTCTCTGAAATGGTTTTCAAAACTGTCCTGTAGCACACAGGAGTCAATGGTTAAATACTAGGAAAAAATAATTTCATAGACATCAGTAGTATTGGTATCAGTGATACTGGCCTTCAGTCATAACAAAAGATGCCAAAACAAATATTAAAAATATATGTCTATGTTTTTTTCTACATTAATTTGAAGATTGAATGTGAAATTATTGCAACCCACCCCCGCTATATTTAAAAGCTTTAATGTTAGGTGTGATTAATCAAGATTATTTTCAGAAAAAAATGTGCGATAAGTTATTTTTAATCGATTGACAGCAATAATCGAATTTGAAACACTGTTCGACGTGAAAGATTTGAGAACTGTTGTATGAATTCAGTCAAAACAGTGACATTATAGGGACAATCATCACTACGCCCCCCCCCCCCCCCCCCCGACAGCGAACCATCTCAGACCACAACAGTAATATAACTTCAATCATTAGTCTATATACTAAAACTTGAATCTCACCAGTACGTTTCGCCTCCGGTTTATTCTTTACTTTGAATTCGGACATATTCTTTTCACATACTGTTTTTCGCCTATCAGTAAGGAAGTATGAGATGTCATTTGGCTGCTGAATGATACTTTTTCTTCTATGGACCACTGCAATACATTCAAGTTTGAAATATATCAGATTAGGTTGTAAATGTAATTGATTAATTTATTGCAAAAATAGCCTTAAAGCATACTGTCATAAAGCAGAGAATCTAAGCAAGGATTTAACCATTAATTTAAACAGAACAGCTGTAGAATGTTGGACATGGACCACTTGCACCAGCACAAACAGCTCCATTGTTAGTACATATGCACATACAGTCCTAAAGGTTACTTTGACTCCACCTATCTCTTTATGTCTATTTCATTAGACCATCTCTGCCAGTCAATGTTATTGTAAGAACGGTTGTGTCCACAATAGATTCCATGCCCAGTGCCAGCAGTCCATTATCACCATTAGCAAACGGGCTGTTCCGGTTTCTACATTTAGTGAGCTGGTGACTCCAGTAGAGGAAGCTTCATATGGATGGCCCAGGGTGACTTGAAAATTTCTCTTTTTTTTCCTTCTCTTTTGCAAGCCTGACCCAAATACCCCACACAACCAACCAAGCGCAGTTGTGCCCAAGCCACTATGGGTCCTTGGAGGCACCGGACCATGAATTTATGTGCTGTGTTCTTTACTCTCTGTTTCCCAGTGTTCCATGATGCTATTCTGTGCTGTTTAGATGAAGCAAAAAAGTAACTGTTCCAAAAACTTCAAATAGCAACACTGAACTCATTAGCTGTGTGAAGCTGTGTGACAATATGCCAGAGACAGGAATACCGTGTCCTAAATATTTTAAATGGCTTCCTTTCCCACATCTACAGTGGTATGAAAGTGGTTTTGTCTTAAAAACATGTGAGAGACGTTCTGGGTATGAAACACGACTTTTCGCCTCTCGCCAGCCGAAGCGCCTAAATCGAAGAAAAATAATAATAATAATAATAAAATTAGTTCATTTAAATAAAACCCTGTAAACAAAGCAATTGCTCTACTTTCTGTTTCTGAATCGTGTTTAAATGATTTAAACAGCCATTCAGATTTGTGTATTTGCTATGATGTTCATCACAGAGCCAACTACTTAAATATTTAGACTTAATAGACTATTTATTTTCAAAATTTTTACATTTTAATCTGAACTACAACATGCCCTAGATATTGTTTAAAAATGTTTTGATTCTTTATTGCTCTGTCACACTTTACATTAGGGCTTCATTAACATTAGTTAATTCATTAGTTAACATAAACTGCAATGAAAAATTCTTCTGAACATTCAATAATCTTAGGTATTCCAATATTTAATAAAACGTTGTTAAAATCGAAAGTTGCAACAGTGTTATTTAATGAACTACCATGAACTAAGAGTTGTATTTTTTAAAAAGATTAACTTCTGTAGCAAATGTAGCTATTACTCATTGTGAATGTTAATGCATTAACTAAGGTTAACTAATGAGGTCTTATTGTAAAGGGATACCTATTGGTCTTTATAGTTCTTTTGCACTTTAATCTGTGTAAAACTTTTAGCTTTATACATTTTTCGGTATTGCTTTATTGCATTTAAATGTTCAGTTATTTTTTGTTATAAGAATAAAGTTATTAAACCGGTTATACTGTATTATGATAGCACTTTTTTAAAACTAAATTTCAATACCTTGATAATACCGTATACCGTGGTAAAAGCATTAGCAATTAATCGCAACATGAAAATTTGATACCGGTATATCCCTAAACGTTATACACCAAAAGCGTGAATTATCATTCACATTCTACAAGTGTATAAAGTTAGACATAAACAATTACTTAAATTAGCAGACTAAAGGTCAACATCAGGCAGTGGCAATATATACAACAATTGAATGGCAAATAAAACGAACAGGAAAAAAATCACACACGGCGCGCAACGGACCTTTCCTGAATAGCGATTTAGATTTAATTGGTCGCGGTGCCTCACTCGCGTCTGGTGTAAATGTGCTCGGGTTATTAAGTGCTAAATTCAATGTACAACTTAACTTACTTGTCTATAATGATGGCCATGTTCGAAACACTGCTTACGTCACGATTCACTTAATGAATCTTTTGTTTTGAATCAATGCTTCGGAGCGTGTCAAACGTGACGTCAACCACGCTTCGTTGCGTCACATCAGGAATTCGACGCTATGGGGCGGTTTATCTCAAATTAATCCAGGAACCAGTGTTACATACGACTGTAACCGATTTCAAATCAGTTTTTTTTTAAGTTTATTGAATTCTAGTAGAGTTTTGTGGTTTTGTTTGTCAGTGAACCAACACACTTGCATTTACACTGCTTTAAACTTCAGCGTGCAGGGTTTCGAACGCTTCGCAACGTGTTTTGATTCGAATTTTGATTCGGAAAGCCGCGCATCTCTCATCCATATACAAATACATTCCATTGGCCACAAAAAAATCCTTCATAAATAACAAGAAAATGTGTTAATGTCTTTTAAAAATCACTCATGGAATAGCAAAGTGTTCTCTCTACTCGGTATGCGATTTCGGAAATCAGAAATAGTCTACTGTTTTTTTAATAGGCTACATAGTAGTGAAGTAAGCATATCCTGAGATGAGAATGGTTATTATACTCTCTGCATCGGGATTTATGGGTTCAAACACCAACAGATGGTATGAGTCCGTGGTAATAAAACTGACCAGTACAAAAGGTTAGAGGACAGGGCTGGTGGCTATTGACCCCAACCAAAAAGGTCATGCGGTCACTGGCAGCTAGTGGAAGTAGCTAAACATACAACAACTCAGCAAATGCTTTTGTCTCTATTTTTTTTTCAGTGCTTTATCCCTATATCCCAAACACGTTTCGGAGGCAAAGCGCAACCAGTCGAACATTCTGTCTGGGAGGTACAGAAAAGTTAGCGGTGGTCTGTATGGAAAGTATCAAAGGGGAATGCTTCACTCCCAGCTGAAGACTCGCAGACAGCAGGTGGAGTCTGGAGGCAGCGATGAGGTCATTGAGGCCAACAATTTTCACATGGGTTTGTTTTACAGTGTTTACCAGATTTAAAAACTCCCTAGCGCTAGCATCCACATGCCCCGCACACTTTTTAAAAATAAAGTTTCTTTTTTGTAAAATGAAGAACCTTTAACGTCTATGGAACATTAGGTTCTTCATAGTGGAAAAAGGTTTTGCATTATTAAAATGTTCTTCACACATTGAGTTTAAGAACGGTTCATATGGTTCTTTGAGGAGCCAAAAAGTGTTCTTCAGTGGCATCACTGCGAAACCCCCTTTCAGAACCTTTATTTTTAAGAGTAAACCCTGTGAATACCCAGTTTTTACTCATAAACAAACAATAGAATCACAGACTAAGATGGACAATGGTGGCATCTCCCCAAAACTGTATTTGTACTATATTGCGCTCTATTGTTTGGGCTTTACTCTATACTTCAGAAATGTTTTCATCAGCAAACCCTATAGCCGATTCCGCCCGGCCCCTCCCATCGGCACAGAGCCGCACCTCTGTCATACCGTATCTCTGCATCCTCACAATCAGAGAAAAGCGTGTTATCGAATATCATAACGACAGGCACAGGCGACACAGGAACATGCGCAGCCGCAAAAGTTTCTACGGCAGTGAACCAACACACTGGGGTTACACAAGTGTCTGTAAGCTGACCACCCATTTGTGACCTAGTTTCAAGCCTTACGTGAGAGAAATATCAACATGAGAAGCAAAAACTCATTCACACTGCTGACACTGACATTCATTTGTTAGCGACACTGCTCTCTGGTGTACAAAAGCAGTAGCTCATAAGTGACAAAAACAAATTGGATTATGCAAAGCAGGAAACAAATATAATGTGTCACATAAGTTCAGTCTTATATTGACTTACAGAAGACCACCCATTACCCCCCCAACGTCTTTATATTACAATCATGCTCCAATTCTGTGTGCGCAATTTTTTTGTTAATGTTAATACATTGCGCGTTATAAACTCTTAAAGCGTGTGCCACTTATTTTCACAACCCTCCAAGCTCTGTATTAGATGTATTACCCCAACCTACCCAATCTAATCAGATGTTACAACCTCTTAATGGGTGCATCAGAACAAGACCACAAAAATTATGCAAACGCTTCAGTCCTTACAGTAAAAAAACACACACCACACAAAAACAACAGGGCTTTTTGGAACTATCCTCCCAATCTATTCTTGCTGTGAAGGCGGTGTCATGGTCTGTTAAAGGACACATAGATAGAAATTACTCCCCCCTGCTCCTAAAAAACCACCAAAAAACCCCCCCCTAATTCATATCTAGACATGTTATATGTATAACTAGATCTATTATATTTTGTATGAACGGGTGTCATGTTTGCCTATTCAAAAATCATTGACTTGATGCTGGAGGTTTTGGGTGGTTGCCAGGTCATTGTGAATAGGTTGTACGGCTGTTCTAAGCCTTTTCCGCATGTTGTTCTGCGTTGCCCGTACACCCCTATCTCTCTCTGCTATATCATAATAGATAATAATATCTATATCTTATTCTCTTATCGTCATACTTCACACATGTAACCTACAAGTTCAACAAAAAAACATGCACACGTGACAATAGCAAAAATAAAAGAATATAATAGGTTATACTAAAAAACCCACATCTGAGTTAGTTTTAGCAGGTTGTTATGGTGTTCTTTGTGGTTGCTTGGGTGTTGCTAGGGTGTTCAGGATGGTTGCTAGGTGGTTACATACTAGCCAAAGTCTCTCATACAATAACTATGGGGTTTTTAATGCTCAAGGTCAAAAGTAAATCTGATTGTTTAGAAAGGTAATAGCACACTTCTACTCAACAAGCCTCAAAATTTTAGGCATGAGCAGCATATTTAAAAAGCACCACTAATAATAGTTAAAAGGTGGATTATAATAGCACTGTGCAGTATAGGTCAAGTTAAACAAAATCACAAAATAAAATACCTGACTTTTAATATTCATATACTAATATGCATTTGCAATTTTACTTTGAAATTGTAAGTATATTCTTTTGTAAATTGAACTCGAGACCTTTGTTAGCTATAAAAGTAATCAAACTGTATCTAAAGTAAAAGGAATTCATACTGCATGTACAGTAAATATTGTGCATGTGTGTGTTGGGGGCTCATGTCTGATCATGTCAGAAACACCAAGAATCATGTGCACCAGTGATTGTAATCATAAATAGTAAACTAGTATGCTGAGGATGCCATTATATGTCTATTATATCTTCTTGGTTTACATACCATCCTCAGACATCTGAGTTTCGTCCATGGTGTTTTCTTCTTGTCCCCATCTATGAAACAAGAAACAAATCAAAATCAAAACAAACCACCAGATCTTTCCAGGAAAAACTGACAGTAGCCTAACAACTGGTATCTCTGAGATTTTCATCTTTTTTCACAACACATCCACACCCCATTCATTTCTAAAGCTTAGATGCAGGGTTGGAACTGGTATGTCTACTATTTGACTTGTGTTGGAGCCTACTGTTCATAAGACTTCCATCTATAATTTGCTTTTAATTATTACATTTATTTTCAGTGGAAAGGTGTTATTAAATGAAAATTATATAAACATTTTTGTCATAGACTCTTTAATCTCATACACAATGTGTACTATTACCAACAACAATCTTCCCTTTCCCTTCTAGCCAGCGGCAACAGGTGTGTCAAACCACTGTCGGTTTACCTTTTATTGTCATTCTACCAAACAAGACAGCCACCAGGATCACTGTCAGAATAATGAGAGCAGGCAATAAAATCTTCTCAATGTCCTGACTTCTCTCCGGGACACGACACCAACTTGCTGTGTGATTAAATAACAGAATTCATATGCTTAATATTGTATTGTGTAAACTGGTAATACAGCATAACTGAAAGTGAAAACTATCACAAGTGGCATTACCAACTACATTTTTATTAGCTTGACATTACTTTAAATGTTTTCAAAATAGTATAGCTTTTCCAGTACAAAACACTACACTGCAAGTATTAGCTAAGTACAAAGTATTTAGAAAAACATTAGCTTAAATGTAATTGAACTGCATGAAAGTATGCATAGCTGTATAACCGGTAAAGCTGCTAACTTTTCATTAGTGTGACACTAGCGCTGTTTTCAAAAAAACTACAAAACGCTACATTGCTATTTTTCATTGCATTATTTTGCACCCAGATTGTAGTCAGCTAGTTTTTTAGTAGCTTGTATTTAGCTACATGCAAGTATTTTTAAAAGATTTGCTTACACTCTTAAAAATAAAGGTGCTTCACAGTGCCATAGAAGAACCTTTTTGTCTAAATGGTTCCATAAAGTGGCGAAAGAAGGTTCTTCAGATTATAAAAAGGTAAGAAAGAGACGGTTCTTTAAAGAACCTTTGACTGAATGTTTCTTTGTGGAACCAAAAATGGTTCTTCTATGGCATCGCTTGAAGAACCCTTTTGAAGCACCTTTATTTTTAAGAGTGTAGTTGAAATAATGAAAAAATAATAATAAGTAGCTGTATCACAGCTTACTTAACTGAATTTTCAATAGTGAGACACTAGCCTCTTTCAAAATAGTAGTATAGCTTTTCTAATAAAAAGCTACAAAATCCTACATTGCTATTTTGTAATCACACTATATTGTGGCCATAATGAAAGTGTGAGTAGCTGAAGACGATATGCTATTAACTCTTTTCAAAGTATAGATTTTCCAGAATCAATCTTTTATTTACATCGCATCTACATTGTTATATTGAGAGGATTCACTAGCTTGCACAACTCAACAATTCTGGTGTTTTGAGCAGTGAGTGGATTTTTACTAACTTAAACGCCTCTGATTAGCCACTGTGTTCAAGTCAACAGATATGTCTGTGATTTCTATGTGTGCTCCATTTGCGTGCACAAACTGGTCGTAAATAGCACCCATTGATAGTCAGAGGCGTCGTTAGCAAATTCTGTTTTTTCACCGTACCTATCGCATATGTATGGCTTTCAGCTGAGCGTGCACCCTCTACACGGTCGATGTAGATTTTGTCCTGACTGGTTTTCACCTCTACCAAGTGTGTTCTCAGTAAAGGAAATGCAAGGTAGCTGTGTCAGGCAGAGACATTATTTTATGATGGAACTTTTACATAAAAAAATAGATCACATTGATTCGAGTTATTCATACAACTACCACATTAGGCTTTAACACTGGGTCTTATCAAACCCCAGTCTAACCCTGATTTGGGTAGCTGTAGCTTGTCGGTTAACAGCCTTTCAATTGCAAGAGTAGCCTCCTGCAACGATCTTATCACCTGTTACAATACATACTTACAGACACTGAAATGTTCGCACGTGAAGTACATGGACTGAAAAGCGCACATCTACCCCTCTGGTACCTACAACATGACAAACACAAGACCATCTCACACATCACTAATTACCAACTGACAAAAATCCAACAAGATTAGACAGCACTGTTACTGTCACTCTCCTTTGTTGCCATACCTTGATGCATTGACACTCCCTTTCGTTCGCCCCACAGTTTTAGACGGTGAAAAACGTGTGCTTATTTTGTGCCCTAGAAAACAATAGACCTGGCATGACATCAACACAGCTCTAAACAAGACCACTCTTCAGTGCTTTTGAGTTGTTCCTTAGAACAGACCCTTTTTCTTTCTCTATGTCAATCGTGTAGTCGAACCCCGGTGAAAAATTATTACTGACAGGGAATTTGACCATTCAGTGCTATCGGCCTCAGCATGGTTTAACTAAGATAAGTAGACTAAGTGTTACAGAGACACTACGCATACAAAAAATAACATCCATATAGTGACATTCATGTACATTTGCTCTGATTCTTATTTGTGACTGACCCTACAGCAGATTTTCCTGCACAGATGTGCTCTTGGCCTACCAATCTGAAGGGTTGGAATGGTTCGCCTCAATTAGGTTTACACACTGAGGGAGGGTTTCATCTCACGACAGAAGTGGAGAGGGGGAAGATGTATCTTTACCCATTCTTGACATCTCTGCCCACTGCTACCTCTTTGGATGACTGTTGCAAATGTCCAGCCGACTTCCCAGATCAAAAAGTACTATTATATTTATCGTGTGTAACATATACATCTGTGAAAGAGTTATTTGTGCTGCATATTACCGTAAGAGATTATCCTTTGCAAAGGACACTTAGCCCAGGACCCCCCACTGTCCGTGCTGTAACCTCACAACAAGACCATTTGTCATTACAATGATTCCAAATCAAACCAAAAGACGATTTTCTGCTGTCATGTGACCATCATTTCATTTAAAGGCAGGGATCACACCAATTTAATGTCTGTCTTCATAAATCGAAAACACTAAATCAAATCACGAGAGTCATTTGATAGTTTTTGTTTTGTGGTTGTATGCGTCCTATCAATAGGCGCCGAACACGTGTGATCTAGTGTCTGAGTCTTATGACTACATGGCTGCTTTTTTATCATTTATGTAGGTTGTCACCCGTGTTCCAGTCCCCATTTACTCACTTTCCTTGTATGGAATAGAGCCGTCTAGGACATTAGCTACTCGATCGTTCTCTCCCTTTGGTGTTCTTTCCACTCACAGTGAATACAAGTCATATGGTCTCTGGATACCTTCACATGAGAGTAAGTAAATTAATCGCACCAATGTCAATTTTTGGGTGGAACAAGCCATTATGGCAATATAACCATATTACCGTTTCGTGCAAAGCATTGGGTGGTGGATCCACGAGGAGAATATCCCCTTAGTGAAAACAGTAAAAAATATTAGGGTTCCTACTATCAGCACTATTGACGGGCACATGTATCCAAAAGAACAACCTGAACTATCTGTTTGCCCCCTGATCTGACACAACCGCTTCCAAGGTCTTGGCCAGCTCTTTTCCCTCCACCGGCATTGCACAGAGAAACGGACACTTTGACAGGACACAGCGGCTCCCATATCACCTCTTCCTTATTGAGGTCATAGGTTATCCCAGACCACAGTTCTTCTAAATCTGTTATAGAGGACAGTGTGGGTATTTTAAAGTAAAATTTGAGCTTTAAAATGTCCATTTATAATATATGTTTTTTAAATTCCCATTTATAATATTCATGATTTATCCATAGTTATTTATATAACATAGCATATAACAACTAGTTCGACCAAAAATGAAAATGTAAGGACAAAGCAGTTTAAACATTCTTCAAAATATCTTCTTTTGTGTTCCACAAAATAAAAAAAACTGCTGCAGGTCTGAGACAACATTGAGACTTATGTGATGGTGAATTATTGATTTAAGTGCTTTAGCTTCACATACGAGACCACTGGCAAGCTAGTAATTTGGAACGCTATGCAACAGGAAATGGTTACGCCCTTTACAAATCCGACAAGTGCTAACTAGTACAAAAAAATCAGATTCAATACAAGCAAATGCAAATAAGCAAGCCAATGCAAGAAAGTTTTTTTTTTTTTGTTAATCAGTTCAGCTGTTGGTGAAAGAGGTTTTAAGGTGGGTCTCAAGATTAACTTAGAAGTTGCCATTTGTTTAAAAAATGTTATACCTCACAATGCATTTTTACAGTGAAAATCGAGAACCTGAAAACATCTAAGACCTTTGTTTTTAACACAGCAATTTTTACTCACTGTTTTTAAATGGACACACTTGAACTCTCGGTGCATCTACTCTAGCAGGCCAACCCTGAAATAAAAGACAGTGGAAATCAACAGTTCCTTTAACTGTCGGATTCATGTTCAAAACTTAATTTTCCGAAAAAATAAAGCTTTCATACCTCAATACACAAACAGGGCAATGGTTTGGAATAATGAAGCGTTATGCTACTCTCTAGATATTGTGGTTTTATCTGAAACACATGCAAAACACAAGGGTAAAATGAAATGATGCAAAGTCTTCTAGGAAATGCAAAGGAAATGTGCTTGTCGTTCTTACTGTTCTGTGTGCCCCTTCCCCTGCACAGATGACATTGCGTTTATGGCAGAGTCTGAGGTTGTAATCTGTGTTCTCAGGAGCATCAGTTACTTTCACTGTTAACATATTCCTGGCTTTATCTACAGTGAACACCAGCTTCCCAGCTACAACAAAATGACAATACAGTTACAGATTTACATACTAACATATGTATCTGTATCTGTGTGTGTGTGTGTCTGTCTGTTTGTCTGTCTATCTATCTTTCTTTGTCTGTCCATCAGTCTGTCTATCTATCTATCTATCTATCTATCTATCTATCTATCTATCGACTATCTAGTCTTATCTATCTATCTGTCTGTCTGTCTGTCTGTCTGTCTCTCTCTCTCTCTCTCTATCTATCTGTGTGTCTGTCTATCAGTCTATCTATCTATCTATCTATCTATCTATCTATCTATCTATCTATCTATCTATCTATCTGTCTGTCTTCTATCTATCTTCTATCTATCTGTCTTCTATCTATCTATCTATCTATCTATCTATCTATCTATCTATCTGTCTGTCTGTCTGTCTGTCTGTCTATCAGTCTCTCTCTCAGTCTATCTATCTATCTGTCTGTCTGTCTGTCTATCTATAAATGTAGTGACATCATGATAATGAAACTTACTGATGCACTCTGTAATTTCATCTCTGATACCTTCGTGACTGCATTCTGGCATTAAAAAAAGGGGGTATTAGATGTTAACGTTATTCATGTCATATGTGACTACATTGAGTATAAACATTATTTATAGACTGCTGACAAACACAATACTGATACCGGGAACAAGGTGTCTTTGTGTCCACATAGCCTTACAGTAGTTGGGAATCGTTTTGAGAGTCACAAAAACAAGCTGTCCAGGTCTAACAGGAACACACTTAAACTGCACATCAACCTAGAAGCAGAAACAGTGAATACAACATCTGACAACTATGCAAGGTAGCAGATTATAGTTTTGGTGGTACAATGATATGTCATTGATAAAATTCTCAGTGGTACTGTTAGAAATCTATTTGCATAGTGTAACCATCAGGTAAGCATCATATGTTCATACTGTACCTGTTTTCCTGTGGCTTTTCCTTTGCCAACATGACCAAAGGTATACATCTGGCAATGTCCCATCATCCCTGCAGAGTCGGCACACACTGAAACTCCACGAATATCGCCTGGAAAAACAGTCAAAACTTTAGAAGAACAAAAAAACATCCATTTAATGGATGGTGCAAAGAGGTGACATCATTTTGCTGTTTTTCCTTTAATTAACATTTCAGGTTAAATCAACAAGGTAGTAATTATTAAGACATATTGTGTTTAGCTAATGTTAGACCTTTCAGATTAGAGTATTTAATTAATAACTTATTGTTGTGAAAGTTGTCGTTTTAAAAAGATGCAGTGATGTAGGAATGACTCAGTAGTTCTACCAATATGATTACAAAACATTCTAACAGCGGTTGTTGAAGTTTTTCAGGATTACTGCACCAGACAAAAAAAGACAGTTCACTGAACACACATTGAACATAGTGGGGTAAGTTGTCACAGTGCAAACATTTAACAATTTGTAAAATATACAAATATCATCCAAAAATTAGGTATTTTACAGAAATATGGAACCATTAATTATAGTTATTAGTCAATTGTATCAATGTATAACATTTAAAACATATTAGCTACATCAAAAGCATTTCATTCATACAATGTGACCAGAATAATACACACCAGTAACATTCACTGATGCTGCGATTTTGAGCTGGAGTGAACATTTCCTCCCCTCAGCTTCTCTAACCACACGCTGACTAAAAGTAAACACATCACTTATTCCAACCGGCGCCTGCTAACAAGCACTGAATTTCCTGCCAGTGAATCTGCTGACAGTTGAGCGCATCAGATATCCAATATGTTTCGGATCATTAGATTAACTGCCTATATAGCACCTGAGAGACACTTACCGACAGACAGTACCTTGACCTAAGCCAAGATGGATCCGATAGATAGATAGATAGATAGATAGATAGATAGATAGATACTTACAGTAAGCTCTGGGTTTACACTGTAGACCCTGTATGTAGAGATCAAAACGAATAATATTTAAAGCACTATGCCGAATCATGATAGTGTAAATTACTTTCCTATTTATGCATAGTCCCGAACTGCTTAATCATTTAACAGGAAATGAGACTGTACTGTAAGGATAGTAAAACAAGGGGTTTCCCACTCATGCCTTAGGAAGTTCCTGGTTGGAGCAAATATAACAAGGCTAGCAGGCATATGATGTAAGTTTAGTGTATCCTCATATCTAATTACAATAATCAACAGAATACAAAAAAATTAACTTTGTCTGATGACCTAGATGAGTGAGAGTGGGTTATTTGTGTATGTCTTCTTCTGTAAGACTGAGACAAATGCTTTTTTAACATATCTCGTATAACTCGCTGGGTTTCATTGTTTCAAATGATATCATATTTTTATGACTCATAATTTAAACCCCGTCAACCTGCCACTAGTTACTTTTCTGGCATAACAGAAATAGCTCATATAAATAAGCACTGGCTTAATTAAGTTAAATATTAATAAATGCACTTGTCAGTTGGCAAATTTCATTCAATTTAATTTATTACTGATGCTGTTAAGTTAAATGGTCTCACAGGCCTGTGGTCAAGTGACAAGATATAGCTGAGTGTAATCGAATATGACATGTATAAAGGCTTTTGATAGATAAAATGGGTATCTGCTGACTGCTGGCACTGTGATTGTTTTACTCAAGTAATGCCAAGGTAATATCAAGTTTTAAGAGAGAGAAACGAAAGACCTTATTAAATTAATCTTATACAAAACAAAAACATTCTAAACAACAGATTAGCCTATATTTATTTTTAGACTACATAAAAATGTAACTGACAAACCTCAGAACAACTCCAAGCACAGTCCTGGTTCCTCTCAGTCCTGTCCATATGGACCTTGTGGTTCTGGAGGATGAGGAGCAAAAGAAGAAGCGGAAGATATTTCATGTTCGGTCAGTTTTGCCACGCGCTGACTTTTCTGTACAAACTTGCTTTGTTGCTGTGAATGACTTGCTGTCACAGTATGCAGCACTTTGAATATCAAACGGGCATTGACATATAGAGGGAAAATGCTCCCGCCCACTAAAACACAGATAAAGAAAGAGAAAAAAAAACGTAGTGCAGCTGCTAACTTCCGTGCCATCCAATGTTACTCATCAATCCTGCTCTCACGCCCCCTCTTCTCTGACACAACCTCTACTATAATGCTTGCAGTTAATAGAACAGTTTTTACTGAAAATGCATAGCACTTAACGCCCCAAACCCCCATAAAAGTCCCTAACAGCGCTCTCTTTTTTGCATTTTTACTACTCTCTATAACGCGCGATAAACAGTTTTTATGATTACAGCGCTTGTAATAAAGTTTAAGTAGAAACTGCATAACTGGAAAACAGTCTGTAGAAAAAGTCTTTTATTGTTGTCGCTAGATGTGAGACAAATAGCACAGGATGGTCCATCGTGCCTGGCGGACTAGACAAGAGTGATTTAAATGTGGAGTTTCCTCAATTTACCAGTTACACGTTCAACGTGTGCATATATAGGCGGTTTATTCTTTTGCTCTCACACAGGTCTTTATCACTCTCTTATGCAACGATGCATAGTGCCAAAAAAAAGCCGGAACGAACAAAGCATACCTTGGATCACTGGAGACAGTGTCAATTTTCAAGATTACCAACAAACCACCAGTCTTTCTATACGTATACCAGGTCGTAGAACACTCAATAAATAATTAATAACTGTAATTTATTGATATGCTATAGGCTAGTGCCCAGGGGATGACCAGACTGTTCCTACTCAATTATTTGTAGTCGACATCCCTAAATAATAATAATAAAAATAATAATTAGAATATAGATTTTTAATTCATGATTATTATTAACAATTAGTATTGACACGTATTAAGGTCTTATAATATATATTATTTATTGTTATTATTTCATTTGCTATATGCACAGGGCTGATTGAGATCTGGGATCGATCTATGGGATATTTGTATGGTATCCTACTCTAAATATTTGTTGTCGCCCATACTGAAAAATAATAACATTATTCATAATTTAAATATCTATTTTTAATTTATAATCATAATAAAATAATGTATGACTAGTGAGTATGTTTTTTATTCATAAATTCTTATCACCTTATTCTTAACCAATTTGACGTACTAAGAACATTTATTCATTTTTGCATTATTATGCTATATGGTAGATAGTGCAAGGAGTAATTATATGGGATACTGTTGGTTCAAATTACTTGTCTTTCGTAATATCGATTTTTAATGTATTACTATTATTACTATTAACTATAGTAATATAGGATAATTATAATATTGCTTTCAAATGATTATTATTATTTATATCATGGATTATTCGTGATGGGGTTCCTACCAAGAAAAAATATTGGCACTAGGACATGGCGTATGCACAAACCAAATAGCACATCTCATGTAGATACTGATCACCCCTTACACTCTCTGTCTGGCCCCTCGCACCCTATTTTTTTGGCGGCCGTTGATTTTGTTTTGTGTCGTATCTCTCCCCTGTCCCCGTGCTTTCCAGCTGCTCCGTGCTCGATCCACCCCTCCTTTGTTGCTCATTCCTCTCCTATCTAGGCCTCTCGCTGCGCACGCACACACACACACTCTCGCTGGATCAGCTGCGCGCTCGCAGTAGTCCGTGCGTCCCTTCCCCCCGCGGCCTGGCTGCTGCTGATGAGATGAGTGGAAGATGTCGGTGTCGGGGCTGAAGGCCGAATTAAAGTTCCTCGAGTCAATTTTTGACCTAAACCATGAGCGCTTCAGAATAATCGACTGGAAGCCCGATGAACTGAGCTGCCAGTTCAATGTGACAGGAGAAAAGCTGCTGATTATTCACTGCAACATCACGGTAAGATTCATCAGCCGTGTGTATCTTACAGGCGAACAAGACCAGGCCGAGTGAAGTAACACCACCCACAACCCCTTTTTGACTCGAATAAAGCCGTCATCTAGCAAATAAACCATTTAGGCCGACCAGAATCGATTATATCCTCGGATGTCAAAATCGCGGCTAAACAAGTATGCACTGCTAGCACGAGCTACATTTAGCCTGCTAGTTGATTAGCTAACATAGTTAACTGCGTTGGCTCTCGCTTTAACTTTATTAGCTATACAAACTCGCTATATAGTGTTCAGGTTTGCTTGGTCACATCAAACACATACAGCATGTAGGGGTTGTTTTATTCCGCGTTCGTGGGATTTTGCAGTTAAGTTAACGTTAGTTGGCAGGTAATTAGCTTGTGTGCTAATTTGGCTAAGCGGATACTTTAGCTAGCTAAACGACGTTTTGGACAAAACATGTTTTTTTTGGTCTTGCAAAGCCGACTTTGAGATGCTATTTTGGAATATTTAAAACGTATCAAAATATTTTATTGGTATAAACAGCTATGTATAATGTTGGCTAGCTAATTCAGCAATGATTAACGTTAGCTGGTTTGCCGAAGTTCTTAATTTCGCGAGGCCTCTTAAGAAATGCGTAGATTTAAAACGACACCACTGTTTATTTAGTTAGTTAAATCTATGGTGATTTGTTACAGAGTAACTGTTGGCGTAATTTATAGTTGCATATCGAAAATGAGTTATAGGTGGTATTAACAATATTAGCACATTTTGAAACTTCGTATTTGAGCAATTGCTGCATTTTCACAGCTTTTTTAAATGGACAAAATGTGCATATATATGAAGTGTATATTAAGTGCACTACACTATCAAGGAGACGTAGAGTGTCTTTGAAAGCACACTGCAAAACGACGCCACTGCAGTGCAACTGGCTGCTGTTTTGTTGTTATTGAGGCCAGTTAGTTTGCTGAGGGGCTTTTTTTCTCTTAAGACAATCTTGATGTGTGTTTGAGGTTGGCCTGTACGATCAGATGGGTCCTGTCCAGTCGAAGCAAATTTACAACACCAACTTAAATCACACCGCCATCATTTTGGCTCTCCCCTCGACGGGAGACACGGGATGGGAGGAGATTTCTAACTAGTGGATGGGAACATAATGTTCACATGATTTTACATGGTACCTCATCAGCCCAGACACGCACTTCTCTGAAATAAACTGATCTGCAATGGTCACTTCTGGGTTTTCATTAGGAGAGAGAACCTGCAGAGTTTGATTCATTGGTTTGGCAGCTGGTAATGTGGCTGTTTATCATGCAAGTGGCTGAACGGATCTGCTCAGTAACCTTGTGAAAGGACAAAGGGTTTTGATACAGTTCTGAAGATGATGATGTTGTAACTCTTGATATTTTCGTAGGAGTCTTACCCTTCAACCCCACCAATATGGTTTGTTGATTCAGATGACCCAAGTCTGACTGAAGTCCTTGAACGACTAGAGGATGTCAGAAAAGGCAATACTTTGGTAAGGAGGTGTTTCTTCTCTCAGAGATTGTAATGAGATGGGATCACCAAAATAATGCAAAAAAAAAAGTATTTTTGTACATTAAAGTTTACAAGTTTGGGGTGTTTTTATTATTATGGATAATAATAAGAAATGTTTTTTGAGCAGTAAATCAGTATATTATAATGATTTCTGGAGGATCATGTGACACAGAAGTCGGCGGAGAAGGGGGCGTCGTGGAGTAATTATGCTGAAAATTCATCTTTGCATCACAGGAATAAATTGCATATTAAAATAGAAAAATAGTCACTTTTAAATTGTACTATTTCACAGTATTAATGTTTTTATAAAATAAAAAGCAAACTTGCAAATCTTATGCTGAGGGATCTGAAAACATTATTTTAATTTCTGTATTAAAAATTTTTATTTTAATTTTATGTTGCGATAGTTGCTTAAGCTTTTATCACAGTATTCGGTATTATCACGATATTGAAATAAGTTGCAACAAAGTAGGGGTGCTCCGATTGATCGGCCGATAATTCGTTTTTCGGGATGACCTTGAATCCGGCTGTTTTTTTGTCGTCGTCTCTAAAGGCTGATCTCAAAATAACATCTCAAGCTGACGACCTGCCGTTCAAGAGGTTTTGGCACGAACATGCCTGCAACGTCTCATTCTCTGTCCCAGCTTGGGTTGAAAATGATTTATAATGCTGAAGGTGAGGTACTCACCTTCATATGTCTTAATTAAATAACTTATAAAGTAATTTGAAAACCTTGTGTGAGAAGTAATTTCACAGCCGGCGTGAGTGATCCCACGCGCGCTCTCTCTCTCTCTCTCGTCTCTCTCTCTTTCGTCTCTCTCCTCTCTCTCTCTCTCTCTCTCTCTTTCCTCAAAATCAACGCAAACGTTTCAAATCACCACATCATCGCATCTGTCCATTACCCAAGCTGCACAGTTGACACAGGAATGGTCACTTGCACAATCGAGGCAGTGTCACATCGTCACTAAAGTTTATAAAATTGATTTTTTTTTCTTTTTAATTCTTGCCAGTGTTTTACCATTCAGCGCTCGCACGCTCTCCTGAAGACCGTGCGCTCATGCACACTCGCAGCGCACACACATAATGCCAGGTTCACATTACTCCGTTTGCAGTGCGAATGTGGTGCGTATTTTTTTTCCGCGCTCATGTTAACGGATTAATAAAGCGTGCACACTGCACACGTTTGTGGTCCGTCAGTGTGTTCAGGAGCGGTGCGTCTGCAGCAAAGCAGAGAATGTTTCCACACCGAGTCTATTTTTGCTGAGCTGCAAGAGCTGAATTAAAGTAACAAAGCATTTTTTGCAGTAAACATGAACATGGATTGACACGAAAATTTAATAATTACACCATAAATTTGCATATAATTAAATTCGACTGTGTTTCACAGTCCC
Source organism: Sinocyclocheilus anophthalmus (assembly GCA_018155175.1). Classification (NCBI taxonomy): domain Eukaryota; kingdom Metazoa; phylum Chordata; class Actinopteri; order Cypriniformes; family Cyprinidae; genus Sinocyclocheilus; species Sinocyclocheilus anophthalmus. The sequence goes on from JADLZN010001616.1 coordinate 81,347, forward strand.
GCGCTCGTCTGATTTTTGGCTATGTTTAAAGGGAAAGATGTCCTCTTTAATAAACAGGCAATAATAGAATGGCACTCCGTGTGGGGTTTGCTAAAACAAAGTTTCTTCATGAACCGCAGATTGCTCATTGTTAAAAGATTTCAGCAAAGGTAAGGCGTAATCTTGACTATTTTTCGGTTCAACTGGTAAGTTTTCTGATAACGTACGAAAAGTAGTTTAATGTTTTTGCCACTGGCTTGACGTGAACCTCTCATCTATAAGTTAATGCGAACAGTAAAAGCCTTGATATATGTGCCTTTCTTCTTATATTTATTGTCCCTGGTTAAAACAGGTCTGTGCGAGACTGTCTTACTGCAACTCGGTGCTAAAAAAGAATTGCATTGCTGAACAACGCCTTTTCAGTGACGATGTTTGGATTGAATCAATATGGATAACGTTGTGATGTGGTAATCCGCCCGATCATATCGACTCTTGTGTGAAAGCACAGTCCGTGCTGCTTCTCCTCTCCCAAGAGTCACCTAAGAGGGGAATTCCCCCAATTTAAAAAAAATTTAATTCAGGCCCTGAATAAATGTATAAAAATATTGATTGGAGTATCACTATAAATGGTTATAAATTATAAAAAGAAGGCTTTAAAAAAGATCGGTATCGTATCGGCATGTCTACTCCATCGGCTTCGCTCGCTCACACGTGCTTTCCTCGGTGTTGCCCCCCGCCTGCCCGCACGACGCTGCGACTCCGTGCCGTCCTCGGGCGCGCTCCTACTACTCCTGCACTGGTGTTCGTGCGTGCGCCTCGCCCACCTCTCTTCACGCCGAGCCTTGGTTACCTGTCCTTCTGTCATATGTATGAGCCAGTGCCGCTTCTTCTTGCTGCCCAGTGAAGTTAGTACCCTTTTCGTTCGGCCTCGTTCTCGCTATAGTTTCCCACTGTCCTTGTTACGGCCTATTGTGTTCCACGTCCAATGGCACATAAGCAAAATATATAAAGGAACCGGTTGCAAACAGAGGAAAGGGCAATAAAGGAGGATGAAGAACATATAGTAACACTTAACTAAAGCGATCTCATTAGTTTTAAAACCTTATTATATAGATGTGGTACATTAACAATGTAGCCAATAGCCCTTTTGTTACAGAAGTTTATGCTTGTGAAAAAAAAATACAACTATTCATTGTTTGGGCCTCGGTTGCCATTTAAATATAAAGTTCAGTGTTTCCCTGCCATGTATCTTAGGGGGGCTGCCTGCCAGATCACAACAGAAGTCACTTAAAGGTACATTTCCAATAGAACATGTCGATAGACCTTTGTTCGTGTTTCTGCATTAAACAAAATGACATAGCCTTATTGTTTTTATCTTGTTTACACACGACGGCTTGTCGTGTAAATAAGATCGCGTAAACCTAGGGGAAACACGGCAGTTTACAACTTTTGATTATAACGTATTAAAATTTGAAATTCCTAAGACTATAAATACTTTATGACAGTTTTTCATGTGCAGTTTTTGTTAACAATGAATAAGGAATAATTGATGTCGGGTCCGTTGAATTTAGAAAAATAATGCACATTCCGAGGTTGGTATGCTACAACCTGGGTGTGCTTAGCTTTCTAATAATATCACGCGCGTATACTATGTATCGTTGCCACACCTCAAGCACATTGATCCGATGAAGATGTTTCAAGGCATTCGTCCGTTTTTGCACTTAAAACACTCATTGTAGATTATAGCATAATTTCTTCCCGCATCTGTTTTGACTAATTCCCAAACGTCATTCTTAGACCCCTAGTAACCCAGCCATGAATAACGACTAATGCAGATATTAATGAAGTTATTAGACAGACAAAGAGAGAGAGAGAGAGGTGGATGCAGATTAACACCACGCTGCGAACATCTGTGTCTCTCTCAGAATTGTTCGGCAGCAGCGTCTCTACTAACATTGAAACTTTAAGTTAATTTTCTTCACGAACAGCGCCGTTGTTACCTCGCTTGTGAGAAATCATCATGTAGCTTTTAAAATTAAATCGCTAGAGTAGCGACAACAACGTTAGCGCGTGTATGTTTTTTCTGTACTGTAAGTTAGTATATGCTCCGGTCGAGGGAGAGAGAAGCGGTAAGAGATAGAGCCTGTCAGTTCTTACCTACATCATCAAACGATTCTGTGCACAACATGGCAATGATTTGTCCGTTTTTTAGCATATTGGTTTGTTATATGTTATTTTGCTCTGGCCAGTGTTGTTGTGGGTTTGGTTATTGGCTGTTTGTTAAGACCGTGTGAATACACAAGAAATCTTTGGCTATGGTGTATGACAGTAACTCCGTCCAGGTCCAGAGCTGCTTGGAACTACGTTCGCTGTGCGTTTCCCTGAAAATAATTGCACACCTTAGAACATTCGTCAGCCAATCAGAGTCAAGCTTCAACGGCCCCATAGAGTATACAACTCATATAACTAATGAAGCTTTAATGTAAAGTGTGACCGAACAATAAACAAATCAAAACACTTTCAAACAATATCTAGGTCATGTTGTAGTCCAGATTAAAATGTAAAACAAAGTTTGAAAATAAATAGCCTATTAACTCTAAATATTTAAGTATTTGGTGCTGTGATGAACACCACTGCGAATACAAAAACCTGAATGGCCGTTTGACATCAAAGTACCACGAGAGCGATTGGAGAGCAGATGACTCTTTAAGCTTTTGGATTGCTCTGGCGGTACTTTGATGTCATACGCCGATCAGTCGATGCATCTCGAACAAGCCTATTTAAATCCTTTTCAGAAACAAAGTAGCTCAGCTGCTTTGGTTACGGCTGCATTTCTGCTGTTCCATCAGCGCAATCTGCTGTCAGAGAGTTGAATGTGCATTTTCATCAGCGCTTCTTCACTCGTTCCGCCATGCACTTCTCATCCATGTTGGGCTTGTTTACATCAAGAGTGCGCATGTGTCTGTGACGCAGCATACAGCAGTGTTGTGACCAGTTAATGGGAAAAGTATTCTTAAAATGCATTCAAAAAATCAGAATAATTTGTAATAAATAATTATCCACTGTATTTTGAAGTGCCCACAATAATAATATCGTGCATGGTTTTCGTTAAGATATGTATTACTGAATACCAGATACCATACCATATAATGGCAAATGTCTACAAGGCTGTCAGGGGGGTGCAATTATCCTGATATCATGACAAATTTAAAACTTGGTGACAACTTTTTGAGATTATAATGTGCAACACCAGGTTTAGGGTACAATGGTTGTTGTTTTTTTTACTTAACACCATGAGACATTGATATGGGGATAGTCAAACTTTTATTGAAATGGTATGGTTCCCCCGCCCCCCCCCCCCTCCCTTTATCATGGTCAATTTTATTTGGGTAATTACGTACTCATGTGCCTAATCCATAATGACCCCCTAAATCCAAATTTTGTCAGTATGATGCTTTTTTTTTAATCTTCTGAACACACTTTTTCACGTTCTTTTCTGTGCAACCCAATGCTTGATAGTAGATTAGCTCTTTTATAATACTTTATTGGCCAACTTTTTACCCACTATTGTCTAATAGAGTTACTAAGCATTTGTTACCACATTTTCATCTTATGCAGCTCCTACAGCAGCTGAAAAGGCTGATCTGTGATTTATGCCGACTCTATAACCTGCCCCAGCATCCTGATGTGGAGATGCTGGATCAGCCTCTTCCTGCTGGACCCATCAGTCAAGACAAGAAGGTAGACCAAATCAGCACAGACCTACATAGTCTTATTACACTCCTTCCTTTTCCTGTTCCCGGTGTGAGCTGATGCAAGCTTTTTTGTCCTTGTTCTTCCCAGCATGGAACAACAGATGAAGTGACATCAGAAGAAGAGGAGGAAGAAGAAATGCCAGAGGTATTAAGCTATAGGGAATGTGATGGGTTCCTCATGACTCCAGTTTTGACGAGGACTAGTTGATACCTAACACTTTCTTTTGTTTGTTGCTGTGGCAGCAGGATATTGAAGATCTAGACCACTATGACATGAAAGAGGAGGAACCGGTTGATGGGAAAAAGTCAGAGGATGATGGCATTGAAAAGGAGAATCTGGCCATTCTGGAGAAAATCCGCAAGAACCAGAGGCAGGACCACTTGAACGTAAGTGTCCATTCGGTAAGGTAACTTTTTTATACAATTTTGGGGTTGGGTGGAGCGATATTGTTTTTAATTATGCAGTATAGCAGTATCCTCTCTTTATGATGTGTAATACAATGCAATAAAGCAAATGTTTTATTTGCAAGTAGGGTCAGCTTTTTTTCTATTTGTGAAGCCTGTAATTTATCCACAAGAATAATTTGAAAGTTTGTTTCTTGCAGTGCTGTATATGTTCCCTAAATGCTTCATTGTTGGTCTTGTAGGGTGCGGTGTCTGGTTCAGTTCAGGCCTCTGACCGCCTCATGAAGGAACTCAGGGAGATCTATAGATCACCGAGTTATAAGACAGGTAACTTTAGTTGTGCAATACAGCATTGACATTTCCATTCTTCTGTTCCGAACCGAATGAGTTGCCTACTGCCTACATAGGCTGCTGCCTTCTAAGGAAGCATCTTCACAGTTATGGCAGTTCCTTTGGCCAGTTTTTTTCCAGTACAGCTTTTCGGTATTAAACATGGAAAAAACAGTGTCGCTTTCAATTACAATTTGAAATTGTCCAGAGTGTTCATGTTTTTACTCTAGTTTGACCTTGATGGACGGAACAGAAGAAATAAGCCATAGAAGATTTTTTTTTAGCAAATAAGGCGGAGCCCCTGAGCACACCAACCTATTAGGCAGTCGCCGTGAACCAATGGTAGTTTGAAGGTGTTTACCAGCTGGAACAAACTTTTCTGGAAAGTTCGCTTTGGTTTTGAACTCCAAACGAACTTCGTTTGGCCTGATTTTGTTGGAAATGACATCACACCAGTTTGTTCTTTGGATTCACTTGAAGTATATCAGGGCATTACGTTGCCTACCTTTTGCAACTGCTACTTTTATGTCAGGAGTGCGCCTGTGATGCCTCAACATGGTTTTGGAACGCATCTCTGTTTTCATTAGTTTTGTCTTGTTCCAGGACTGTTACAGATCTGTCTGATAAGTTTGTTTACCATTCTGTCTGTTCCAGGTATCTATTCAGTGGAGTTAGTCAATGATAGCCTGTACGAGTGGCATGTCAAGTTAAGGACGTAAGTATGGTTGCATAACATAAAATACCATGTGGGCTGATGATGATTTTAGTGTTTATGTGTTTACTGTGTAAAATCATTCTGATGTTTTTTAAGGGTTGACCCAGACAGTCCGTTACACAGCGACTTGCAGGTTTTGAAGGAAAAAGAAGGCATGGACTACATTCTCCTCAATTTCTCTTATAAAGTTAGTGTTTTTTTTTCTTTGTTGTACAAAAATACTGATTGAAGATAATTTGATTTGAAAGGAGAGATTATGAAACTGAATTGCTGTTTTCTTGCTTGCTGATGGCAGGATAACTTTCCTTTTGATCCTCCCTTTGTACGGGTTGTGTCTCCTGTCCTGTCTGGAGGGTGAGCATGAGCACTTTTACCTAGTAAATAAGTCAGACTAGCCTTTCTATGCTATTAAAAGATTTTAAAAGTAAAGAATTTACTACATTTGATGGATGATTATATTCTTTCCCCCAAGAATAACATTAACAGATGTATTGTATATAATGCTGTCTTTAAAGTTTTTTTTTTGTAATTGTAACTTAACGGAGAATGAGGGCTGCTAATGTAATTCACCTACATTTTATTATTTAGCATTCTTTTTAATACCCAATATATTTGTGAAAGGCCATAAAATAATTAATAAAAAATATTTTTAGTTTATAATATGACTTAAGCCGGACACACACACTACGATTCTGGCCTCGATTTGGCCATCTGAGATGCATTTCGCAAATCCTAAAAGATTCCTCTAATCCTAGGCTAAAATCTGTAGTCTTTGATCGTTAGTTTGGCATGTTTACCTACAGCAGATTAATGTCCGTTGCGATACATCTTTACCTCCGACAAAATTCTGGCCGTGTCAGAAGATTTGCCACACAGTCCTGCAGTGTGACTTCTCCTACGTCAAACTGTCTTAGTTTTTCAAGCCATGTTCAGATTTAAAGCTAGAAATTTCTTCTAACCACCATCAACGCTGGTGCTCCCGTGCTCCAGCCGCTTGACAAAGTTTTCTACATATGATATGTTGCCTTTGCTATGATGAACACCAGTTGCGCCGCTGTTTTCATTTGGGTGTGTAGTGCTGCTTACACTATCTTCTTAAATATGCTGGTATTACCCCCATTCATAGGCTTTTCATGATAGCCAACATTTCAGCCCCATGTGTAATGCACAGTCACTGAATGTGTATGATTTGATAATGTAAAATTCCAGACAAGTTTTCTTACGCGCATCTGTTTTTTTAATGCATCTTGACTGTCGTACAGTCTGACGTTAATGACAACTGAGATCCCACAGTGTGACATGATCATCATGTTCGTACAGTCTGACACGTAACAATCGTAAAGGACTATTATAAATCGGACAGTGTGAGCGTCCGATTTAATACAAATATGTTAATTTTCATAATCCTAATTGAATGTGAAATAAATGCGTTATTGCTCTACCCTGCTAATAATATATATAATGTGTGTATATATATATATATATTTACAGTGGGTACGGAATGTATTCAGACCCCCTTATATTTTTCACTCTTTTTTATATTTCAGCCATTTTCTAAAATCATTTAAGTTTATTTTTTTCCTCATTAATGTACACACAGCACCCATATTGACAGAAAAACACAGAAATGTTGACATTTTTGCAGATTTATTAAAAAATAAAAACTAAAGATATCATATGGTCCTAAGTATTCAGACCCTTTGGAGTCATATTAGTAGAAGAAGCACCCTTTTAATCTAATAAGCCATGAGTCTTTTTGGGAAAGATGTGAAGTTTTTCACACCTGGATTTGGGGAAACTCTGCCATTCCTCCTTGCAGATTCTCCTCTCCAGTTCTGTCAGGTTGGATAAACGTTGGTGGACAGCCATTTTTAAGTCTATCCAGAGATGCTCAATTGGGTTTAAGACAGGGCTCTGGCTGGGCCATTCAAGAAAAGTCACAGAGTTGTTGTGAAACCACTCCTTCATTATTTTAGCTGTGTACTTAGGGTCATTGTCTTGTTGGAATGTAAACCTTCAGCCCAGTCTGAGGTCCTAAGCACTCTGGAAAAGGTTTTTGTCCAGGATATCCCTGTACATGGCCGCATTCATCTTTCCATCGATTGCAACCAGTCGTCCGGTCCCTGCAGCTGAAAACCACCCCCACAGCATGATGCTGCCACCCCATGCTTCACTGTTGGGACCTGTAGTGGACAGGTGATGAGCCAGTGCCTGGTTTTCTCCACACTACGCTTAGAATTAAGGCCACAACAGTTCATCTTGGTTTCATCAGGGGGGGAAAAAACAAACAGAGAATCTTATTTCTCAAAATCTTGGAGTCATTCATGGTGTTTTTAGCAAACTCATGCGGGCTTGCATGGTCTTGCACTGATGGAGGGGGGAGGCTTCCGTCGGGGGCCCAACCCCCCCCCCACTCTGCCATAAAGCCGACTGATGGAGGGCTTTGGTTGCAGTGATGGTTGACTTTCTACAGCTTTCTTCCATCTCCCGACTGCATCTCTGGAGCACAGCCGCAGTGATCTTTGTGTTCTTCTTTACCTCTCTCACCAAGGTTTTTCTCCCCCGATAGCTCAGTTTGGCCGGACGGCCAGCTCTAGGAAGGGTTCTGGTCGTCCCAAACGTCTTCCATTTAAGGATTATGGAGGCCACTGTGCTCTTAGGAACCTTAAGTGCAGCAGAATTTTTTTTGTAACCTTGGCCAGATCTGTGCCTTGCCACAATTTTGTCTCTGAGCTCTTCAGGCAGTTCCGTTGACCTCATGATTCTCATTTGCTCTGACATGCACTGTGAGCTGTAGGGTCTTATATAGACAGGTGTGTGGCTTCCTAATCAAGTCCAATCAGTATAATCAAACACAGCTGGACTCAAATGAAGGTGTAGAACCATCTCAAGGATGATCAGAAGAAATGGACAGCACCTGAGTTAAATATATGAGTGTCACAGCAAAGGGTCTGAATACTTAGGACCATGTGATATTTCAGTTTTTCTTTTTTTAATAAATCTGCAAAAATGTCAAAAAATTCTGTGTTTTTCTGTCAATATGGGGGGTGCTGTGTGTACATTACTGAGGAAAAAAAAATTAACTTAAATGATTTTAGCAATTGGCTGCAATATAACAAAGAGTGAAAAATTTAAGGGGGTCTGAATACTTTCCGTACCCACTGTATATAATTAAGGTGGCACTTTTTTCTTCATTAGCTATGTTCTTGGTGGAGGAGCCTTGTGTATGGAGCTACTTACAAAACAGGTTTGAATCCTCTGAATTCTGTAAGGTTTGCACATTGAAATAAACTAAATCAGAAATACAGAAATAAATCTGATCTCATAGGGCTGGAGCAGTGCCTACTCAATAGAGTCAGTCATCATGCAAATCAATGCCACCTTAGTCAAAGGGAAAGCCAGAGTGCAGTTCGGAGCAAATAAGGTTTGTCCGACCTCCTCACAAACAAAAAAAATTATAATAATTGCTTGCAGAAATGTTGACCATTTCCCTTTTGTTTTCTACAGAATCAATACAATCTTGCCAGAGCACAACAGTCATACAAATCATTGGTTCAGATTCATGAAAAGAACGGTAGGTGGAGAAACCGTAAAACGAGATGCAGAATTAATGCACTTTGAACTGTTCTCAGATGTTTTGTTTCTGATGTTTTTCCTCTAGGCTGGTACACACCTCCTAAAGAAGATGGCTAGGAAAATCATTGATCCACTTAAACACTGCAAACATGGGATATCTGGTCAAAACTTTGCTTTATTTTACTAATGTTTTCACCTCTTCAGCTTGAGTATGATGCCCCTCCTGTAAGTGGAAGCCATTGGGGAAACGTTTGCCCTCTCGCTGTCTGGAATGCTCAGAAATTTGCACCGTCCTTTATCTTCTGCAAGGCTGGACTCTTTGACCAGATCCCATGACGTCTGGATTTCTGTCTGTTTCTCATGCTCTCTTTCTCTCTCTCATCTTTTGTCTTCTATACTGATGGGACGTTCAGAACCTTGGTACTAATAAGGCATTCAACATGGCGTTTCAAAATGGTCTGATCAGAGAATGATGTTTTTTTTTCTTTTTCCTTTTTCACTTTTGCTGGAGCTTGGCTCTGTTCAGGATTATTACATAGATGAAGATGCTGGATCTGATCCTCTCTGTCTGCTTTTAAAGGACGTTCTTATGGCCATGGACTTTAAATGGTGGTTTACTGAACTTAAAACAGGATATGGATGCAACTAGAGACAATGTGCCACTGCTCTTGTATCTATAGAGACTTTTTTTTTTTCCCCTCATGCATTCTGAGATAACATGTAATGGTACATTTAATGCTGATGTCGTTGAAGAATCGTTACTTGCCACAATTATATGTGTAAGCTTCCTAAGCAACCCTAATGTTAACAATAACAGCGAGGACGAGAGGAAGGGGCACTTATACAACTCTAACTCAAGATCTCGTTTTTCCAACTAAGGATGAATTCCACTCCGTTTCCTCAAGCTTGCTTTTAGCATGTGGCTGATCTGACCAATAATGGACAAATGCGAGCTTTGGCTTTGAAAAGGCGAAGCGGAACTTGCTGTCGCTCCATATTTGAACAGAGCTCCACTTGTATACTTGTAAATGGATTTAAGGTGTCTTAAATGTGGTGTTAAAATTAAAAATTAAAAAACAACTGTTACAGATTGAGACATTTGAGGTTTACATTACTAATGGACCTCTCATGATCAACAGTACTTAAACTTCGAGTTTGTCCATGCTGTCAGTTTCATTTTGTGAGCATTGATGGATTAAAAGAGTGCAAATAATACTTTTCTCATAGCACGACACTACAAGAGCACTGTTTCATTCCATGCCTGATGGACATTTTTCACAATACTCAAGGCGTTATTTTACCTCTTGGATTTGAACATCCAGTATAAAGTCTTAAGACTGGTCAATGCTTCAGCGTTCATGGCGAAAGAGAAGTTGTCTAAGTACACCATACCTCTCGGGGGTTTTTTTGCAGTGTATTATAAAACTGGCTGTCGAAGACTCGCGCATTTGAAGGCATCTCGCAATTTTCATGGAAAACTCAGGAAAATCCATTCTGTTTGAAAACTTTTTTCTTTTGGTCCGTTTGATTTACCTATCCACTTTAAGAACCTTCTCTAGTTCTCGAAAGCAGGATTTTAACAGCTTCCTGTGGTCGCAATTTAGTATTTTATGATGGGGTTTGGTTCCATCGTAAGAAGTGTTGAAGGCCAATGGTGATCAGATTTCCATTATGTTTACTGAATTTGAGTGCTCAGTCAGAAGATGTAACTTATGTTTTTGTTGTCGTTTCTCATCCCTGACTTCAGCTTTCAGTTGTAAATATTTTGGGACATTCGGGTTTAGTATTTGCACAGAATGTTGTGATTGTTCCTCTTGGATCAGTCCAGAGTATGAACTTCGTCCCATAACAGGCAGACTCTTGGATATGTATCTTTTACAAGGATGCAAATGTAATCTTTTTCTCCAATCACATGTAAATGTAATTCAAGAGAGCCACTGCAGCAGGAATGTCTTGAATAACTCAAGTATCTGCTTTGCAAGTTCAATCTGCTGTCTTGTTTCAGAGATGTGGTTGGTCTTGGGTTTTCATTGAAGAGATTTGAAAAAGCAGACCTCTGAATGGTGTTCCTTTAGAGGGTTATTCATCTCAGAAATACATCTGAGTTCTCTCAGAGTTCTTGACCTGGGCTTGTCTGCATTGACCAGGGTTTCTGTAACTGAGGAGTCTTTCTTCGGTTTTCCTTAACAGTAATGACTTTTTTTTTTTTCTCTCTCTCACAACGAACGTGAACCTCACAGTAACCAATAACAGAACTCGTTTCTGGTGCCATCTCATGGAATGGTTCTTGAAGCTCACACTGTTGGCATGCTTTGTTTTTTAGGTTTTTCCATTACAAGAGAATTTTGACCATGTACAGTATATTTGTAAACTTGCATCAAGTTTATGAATAAAGAACTTTACGAGGAGCCTTGTTGGGGTATCTGTGAGTGATCTAATTTTTTTTTTTTTTGTGAAAAAAACTCGCACAACTGAGTGCATTCCGCATGAAATGTTTTCTCATTCACTGTAGACAGTCGATCATGAGAGTACACAATGCAAGCATGTGGTTCTGCTGACGCAGGAGATGTTCTGACGTAGAACCCGGATGTGCTACATCTTGTTTGCAAGCAGAGGAATGCCAGGGCATCGACAGTCTGGGTCGGTGGTACTGTTGTGAATGCGCATCGAAGACTGACAACGGAGAAGAAATTGGTGAATAACGTCGATATTTTTTTTTGTGGGGGGGGGGGTTGAGCACAAAAAGTATTTTCGTAGCCTCATAAAATTACGGTTGAACCACCGATATCACATGGACTATTTTATTGATATCCTTCCTACCTTTCTGGGCCTTGAACGTGGTAGTTACATTGCTGTCTAGCAAGGGTTCAGAGAACATCTTGATTGAATAAATGAAATACACATATGTATTGTGTTATGAAGATGAATGATTTAAGGGTCTATACGGGTTTGGACCGACAAATAAGGAGTGGGAGTTAATTAATTGACCCATGATGTAATTTTTGGGTGAACTATCCCTTTAAAAACATATAATACCTGACCGCTACCAGATTTGGTACTGTTAGTAAGAATTAAGTTCTACTAAAAGTTATACAGCTGTGATATTTGATCTGTGCACATATTTGCGATTATAAGAATTACAATTGCATGGAGCTAGTAACTGATCATTTTAACACTCTTGATGTCTTTAAATATCATCCAGCCTTTGACAGTGTAAATCTATTTATGGCACTATTGCTGTTGGCACGTTTTTTTAAATCATAGGATGCCAGGTATATTTGTAGTATTTTGAGCTATAAATGAAAATGTAAGAAGTTAAAATTGCAGGTTGCAACTTCCTTAGTTTTAATCGTAGTTAAAGTTTGTCAAAATGCGTGGAAGCTTATATTTGAAATTCGAAATATACCCATTCTGGCTGTTTAACAGCACGTATGGGTAGCGTGTGGACCATTTTTGTGTGCTTGCAGTTCTCGTTCTATCTAAAATTACAGGTCAGGTGTAGGGTATGTGATTTTTTCAAAAACTTTAGAAAACAAAAGAGGAACACGTCTGCGGAATGATAAGGCACGAAGTAGGACCCGTGTAAATATCGGATCAGCTTTCCAGCGCTGGAGAGAACTCAAGGAGACGGAGCCTCAGAATCGGACGCCCGACAGGGTTGCCTTGTTTCTTCTAAATGAGGTGAAGATAAACAGACACCGTGGTCTACTGAACCGCCTACAGTCTGCCTACAGGACCATTCACAACGAGCTGTTGAAACCATTGTACAAATATTGTGCCGTCTAGCAAATCATAAATGAACCCATCGGCACAGCAGTTTTCTGTCTAGGACTTGTTGTCGTCCGCACCCTTCAGTTCGCGATGTCGACGACAGCTGTGTTCACATTGGTTTTGCTTTGTTTCACAGAACTAATCATTGTCTGGATTGCGTATGTATGTGTGGGGCAGATTTATCAAAATAGGGGCGAGACCCTTTTTTGGGGTAGGGGCCTGTTTGTTTTGGTGATTTCAAATATCAACATTGGCTACCAGAAATCACTTACTCTGCCTTTAACAATGAGACCAAAAGTTTGCATGCTCTAGGCCTATTATAAGTTGCAGTTCAATACAAACTTTATTATTTCATTTTATTGTTTTGTATTGCAATTAATAATTTGTTTGCTTATGGTCACTGTAATGCTTAAGCTAAAGTCATTGGCGATGGACCATTGGCACTGGTATTCAAATCCACGACTAGAAAATTAATACATCCATTTACTGTATAACTGAGCATTAAGATAAATAAAAGTTGCATGAGATGATAATGATAAATAAAAGATAAATGAGAATGGGTAGTTGTCCAAAAATTAATTTAGTAATGCACCTGCGTTGTTGCACAATATAAAGAATGCATTAAAATTATTCATTGTTGTTTTTATTTATTTATGTTTGCAAAAACTGGGTTGACAAAATGTCATGGAAACCTTAGTTAAATTCCTTGTGCGTAGGTCTTGTTTTAACTCGAGTGAGACAATGTACATTTAAAGCACATGACACTAATATTATGCAATATCCTTTTACAAGCAGAACAGAACATGCACTGCTATTTGTGGAATTTAGTGTTTTATTGAGTTTTATAGGCACTAATGAACTTTTTGGCCATAGTGTCAGTTTTTTTCCACCTGGTGATCTAACACTTCATAAAAATCTTCATAAACAGAGTTTATTACTTATACATTGTGTTAAACAAGAAGAATCAATCTTAGCTCAGATTTCCTTTCGTTCTTTCTGCCTGTTACATAACTGACTCGAACAATAACCCGTTTAGTTCACTTCTCCCCTGGAATGCTCTTAATGGTGGGAGTGTAGCATGATCTTCAGTCTTTACAAATCCAGACATTTAATCTTGGATATCATGTTGACATCTAGCGTGTGTAGCGCAAAATTCAAGAATCTCCCTTTTTAAAATTTAAAAGTAAAATATAAGAAATTCCTATAATTCCCTCATTTTTGGCTGGTTATAGAAAAATCATAGTTTCAAAACAGGGTCCAAAGATCTTTGACTGCTATTATCGTGGCATTATTTAACTAGCCTGCCTAAAGGAACCTGATAGGCTTTTGCTGTGCTCACTCATTCAAAGGAACCTTTCACCTAAATGCATTTGAAAAGCTTGTAAACGTTGCACGATAAATCTGTTGAAGGTTTTGGATGCTACACTGTGCAGAGGTAAATTTTGAGGAGTAGTTGCAGCTTGTCAGGTGAGGTTTGAAATATTATCAAAATATAATTCTATGAAAATAGAATTCGTCATCGGTCTATAGATCAGATTTCAGATTTAAATTCTGCTTCATTCATTGTAATATTTATTGCTTCTATATTATTTATTTTTTACTTTGTTAAACTAAATTCAACTTTACAGAACTTTTTCCATTATAAGTGAAAATTGTATAAACCAGCTGTTAAAGTAGCCAGCAATTAGGTCTTCATTTTTTGTCATTTTCATTTTTGCTCATGAAAACGGTGTTCAAAACCAAATTACACATTGTTGATTTCAGAAAATGTCAAAAGAATGTGATGTTTTTACTAAGAGGTGAATGTACACATTGCAAGGTATTGTTTTAGCATGTACTGTGAAATTTTTTTACAGATGTTACAGCATGTGTAATGAGGTATTGCTTAACTTTGGCATATTTAGGAAGCTCTCAGCACGTAACACTACTAAACAAATAGAAAGCCGATTCAGATACTACTCATGTGCAAGGTGAGAACCTTTTACTTTATTCCTGTAAATGTGGCCTATGCCACACACATGTACATTAGACTGCTTTGTAGTTAAGTGTTGTTCTAAATTAAATGGTTTTTACAAGGTACACGGTTGATGCCATGAGTAAAAATTTTACATGCACTTTGCAGTTTCTGCAAAATGTTAATTATTTTACCAAATAAGAGGGATCATACAAAATGCATGTTATGGTAAGTCACACAAATTCTTTGGTTTTCAAGCATTTTTTGCATATTTGAACCCTTTCCAACAATGATTGTATGGTTTTGAGATCCATCTTTTCACATTGAGGACAAACTGAGAGACTTACTTGCAACTATTAGAAAAAGTTCAAATGCTCACTGATGCTCCACAAGGAAACATTAAAAGCCAGAGTCACGGCCACACCAGGCTCATCCACCACTCAGCGCACATAATGTAAAAAGCAAATTAAAAAAAGGCTGCCTTTTGTTTTTCCTTGTCGTTTCTCTTCTGTTTTCTTTAATTCTTCATTATCCATTCACTGATTTCTTCTGTTTTGTTTTTAAAGGTTGTGAACGAAGATGCACCGTTCAGCACCTTTCGGTTTGTTGTTGGTTTTATGCATATTATCCGGAATAGACAGCGGCAAAGTGTTGGTGTTTCCACTAGATGGAAGTCATTGGGTCAACATGAAGGTCCTGATCGAGGAACTGCATAGCAGAGGTCACAATGTGACAGTGCTTAGAGCCTCCAACAGTTGGTATATCAAGGAGGAGTCTCCCTTATACAATTCCATCACCATTCCAAATACAGGAGGATTTGACGAGGAGCTTTTTGGTTTATTGATTGGCCGTCTCTTGAAGATTAGAAGAGAAGGGCATTCCATTTGGAGCCGTCTTCAACTGGATTACGAAATCATCATGATGTTTAAAAGCATGCATGAAGACATGATGCAGATGATGGAGAGAATGTTGGAGGATAAAGAAATTATTAAATCAATCCAAGATGTTCAGTATGATGTGGTGCTAGCAGATCCAGCAGCCGGAGGTGGTGCAATCTTAGCTTACAAGTTGAATATTCCTCTGGTTTTCAAAGTTCGATGGACCATTCAGGGAGAGGGACATTTCGCCATTGCTCCTTCCCCTCTGTCTTATGTTCCTGTCCCAGGAGCAGAGTTAACAGACAAGATGTCATTTCTCCAACGTGTCAAAAATGTTATGACTTACTTATTCACCTGGTTCCAGCTTGCAGTCAAAGATGGGCTTTACTTCTTTCTGTCTCAAACATTTTGGCCCCAGTGTTAATTATTTCTCCCTTTTCCAGGATGCAGATATCTGGCTCATGAGAAATGACTTTACCTTTGAGTTTCCACGACCCACAATGCCCAATATCGTATATATGGGCGGCTTTCAGTGTAAACCCGCCAAGCCACTTCCAGCTGATCTTGAGGAGTTTGTACAAAGCTCAGGGAACCATGGAGTCATCATCATGTCTTTAGGCACCCTTATTGCTCAGCTTCCACAAGATGTCACCGAAGACATAGCGGCAGCTTTTGCTCAGCTTCCTCAAAAAGTGATTTGGAGATATACAGGACCTCGACCTGTGACCCTTGGTAACAACACCTTACTTGTAGACTGGCTCCCCCAGAATGACCTCCTTGGACATCCCCAGATTACAGTATTTGTGGCACATGGAGGAACCAATGGAGTTCAGGAAGCCATTTATCATGGGGTGCCCATCTTGGGTGTACCTTTAGTGTTTGATCAGCCTGACAATCTCTTCAGAATGGAAGCGAAGGGAACTGCAAAAATTGTAGATATTGCAACTTTGGACAGAACTGTGTTTCTAGAGGTATTAAAGGAGGTTTTGCATAACCCATCTTACAAGGAGAACATGCAGAGACTAAAGTAAAATGTGCATGATAGAAATAACTATTTTTTGAGTTCATTGTTAAAATGTTCTTGCTGGATTTGTAAAACACTTCAGTGAAATTAAAATTATAATTCATGACAAATTCATTCTTGGGAATTTACTGAAATTCGTAATGACTATTTAGAACTGCATTTATGTTAGGTAGCCTCAGTAGAGGTAAAAAAAAAATTATAGAAAGTGACAATGCAAGGCATAAAAATGTGTTTCCCTTGCTTGATGAACTTCACTATCGACTTCATGATTGAGTCACTAATTGTGTTTACATGCAGTTTAAATGTCTGTCCTCAGTCAGACTAATTTGTCTTTTTTAAATGTCATGTACATACTTTAAAATGAAATCGTGCCAGTCTGATTTTTGCAAAGTTGCAATAATAAACCTAAATAATGTGATTGCTGATTCTAATGTAATATTGATTGGCTTCATCCAACATTAATCATATTACAATTGGCCTTGCTGTTGTGCACATGCTCAAAAAGAAAGAGGTAGTAATCAAATTGTACAGCTGTCTAAAAGTTGTAATTCCATGATATATTCGGAAATGGGAATTTCTCTTTATTTTTTTTAAATAACATATTAATTAAGATTATATTCTTTCTTATTGAAGGTTGTGAATGAAAATGCATTACTCCACCCTTCTCGGTTTGTTCATCCTGTTATCTGCTCTGTCAAGCTTTTATGCTGGTAAAGTTCTGGTTGTACCTGCAGATGGAAGCCACTGGATCAATATGAAGGTCCTTATAGTGGAGTTACATTCAAAAGGTCACAATATCACTGTTATCCGACATTCTAGTAGCTAGTACATTGAGGAACAGTCTCCTCTCTACACTTCTGTTACTGTGGACACTGGAAAACATGATGACTTCATAGTAAAGTTTCTCCCCCATTTACTCCAGAGACAAGAAAGATTATTTTGGAATGAAATGGCACTTGCTGATGAGTTTTATAGCAGATTTAGAAAAATTCAACAACAAATATGCAATATGACAGCTACAGTAATTGAAAATGAGATCTTGATGAATTCACTGCAATATTCTGCTTATGATATTGTACTGACGGATCCTGCTTTTGGAGCTGGAGTGTTACTGGCACACCGTCTTAACCTCCCTCTTGTGTTTAATGTCCGCTGGATTATGTACAGGGAAGGTCACTTTGTTGTAGCTCCATCTCCTCTCTCATATATTCTTGTTACAGTGTTACAGCTAACTGACAAGATGACATTCAGTCAGAGAGTAATGAACGTGTTGACATATATTATGATTCTTTATAAAAGTTCCAAGTACTTTGCTTCTCCTGACCAAGAGTTCTCCCACAGGTATTTTGGGCCTGATGTTGATTTCTTCTCCCTCCTCCGGGATGCAGACATCTGGCTCATGAGAAATTATTTCACTTTTGAGTTTCCACGACCCACATTGCTAAATGTTGTCTACATGAATGAATGAATGATGCATTTATAGCGCTTTATTGTGTATTGCTGTACACCCGAAGTGCTTTACAATCATGTGGGGGGTCTCTCCTCAACCACCACATGGGTGACTTCCAGTGCAGACCAGCTAAGCCACTTCCAGATGACCTTGAGAAGTTTGTGCAGAGCTCTGGAGATCATGGGGTCATCATCATGACATTAGAGAGTGTTTTTGGTCAGCTTCTGAGTGAAATGAATGATGAAACTGCTGCAGCTTTTGCTCAGTTGCCTCAAAAGGTTATTTGGAGACACACAGGTCCACAACCTGCCAATCTTGGTAACAATACTCTGATTGTGGACTGGCTCCCCCAGAATGACCTGCTTGGACATCCACAGACGAAACTGTTTGTAGCACACGGAGGCACCAATGGGGTTCAGGAAGCCATCTACCATGGAGTGCCTATTGTGGGCCTTACTTTAGCTTTTGACCAACCTGACAATCTCTCCAGGATGCAAGCAAAAGGAACTGCAAAAATTGTAGATATTGCAACTTTGAACAGGACTGTGTTTCTTGAGGCATTAAAGGAGGTTTTGCATAACCCATCTTACAAGGAGAACATGCATGACTGTCCAAGCTGCACCACGACCAGCCAATGAAACCTCTTGATCACGCTGTCTTCTGGATTGAGTTTGTCATGAGGAATAGAGGAGCTCCTCATTTGCGAACACAGGCATACAGAATGTCCTGGATTGAGTACCACTCTATAGATGTTATTTTGTCCCTGTTAGCAATTGTGTTGTTAGTGCCAGTTAGCATTACCTTTATCATTAAGCTGGTTTGGTACAAGGGACTTTATAAAAACAAAGCTAAAAATTAGTTATCAGATCTATATTTTTTCATGACATTGTTGATTTTTGTTTTATAAACAGCATTTCCTTGAATGTATAATATATTATAAAGCATAAATATATAAATATAATTTTAGTTCTTTTTTCATTACTTTTCTTTTTATTGATTTTTTGTTTTTCTTTTGCAATTATGTTTTTGTTTTATGAAAATGGACTACATATAGCTAAATATGCATTAATTTTTGTTTATAGTGTTTAATTTGTAAAGTGTTCCAATATGTATGTGGTGGAAAGAAACAAATAATTGTCTGTTGGATAGTAATGTTAACTTGATGCACTAAGAAATGTAATAAACTGAAATTACAAAAAGTTTTAAAGTTGTGAAAAAATGCCCATTTAAAAAAAACATTAATCAAATAGGGTGGATTAGACTATAGAGATTACTGTGTGTGTGTGTGTTGTCTTTCTATTCGTTTTATTGTATTCTTTAATCCATATTTACATTTAGACAGGTATTTAAAAAGTCTGTGAGGGATAGAAGTACAGTGTGTTCCATGTACTGTTGTTTAACAACATAGGGCCAACCGATTGTTCAGCTGATGAAACATATTTCTGAAGAAAAAAAAAATCAGTTGACAAAAACTCCATAAACAGGTTTTAAAGTTGTGAAAATTATATAATCTAGCACTTTTATACAGTGGGTGTCATTGTAAAGACTGTAAATCTGTCCCTAAGAGCCTCATTTTCAATAGGCCTATGTTATATTCAAAATGGCGTCCAATCTGACTAAGGTTAGTAGGCTAACTGACTATTTTATGTCCAAAATGTCACTTACGTAATTCATCTAAGGAACTATAAACGTTAAAAGCTGTAGTCGTCACCTCCCTCAATATTTGCTATTACTCTTAATGTTATTCACAATTTGATAACTTTAAAAACTAATTTTGTCGTGCAATAAAAGCACCTCAGCTCAGAAATGTCACACTCTTCCAGTCAGCCTCGCGCTGCAGTGAAGCACATAATCATGGCAAATTTGCTATTTGCATTGAATAGCCCTAAATTTAATTAAGTGAAAAAGAAATGAAGTGTCTTTTTTTTTTAAATAATGAATTTACAAAGCTTAAATTAATAAATGAGGAACAGTTCTGAAGAACAGCCTGTCATAAGACTGGACTCAAATTAGAAAGTATGCCAAATTGCCAATGCTACTCCTAATCGCCATCTAGCGTTGGAAAACAACGTAAATTCCATTGAGTAGGCTATAAGTCAGTTTTAAGTCGCATTTTGTGATTTGTGACGCAATCAGACTAAATATATGAATGTCTCTACAACTATGGGCACATTAGTCCCATGTGGATGTTTAAATCACATTTTAATCTTACTTGTTAATTTGTGTACTAATAATGTCCAACAGTGTGTGCTTTACAGTAAATCGTCTCAGGTTTCCTATGTAACCATGGTTCCCTGAGTAGGGAACGAGACACTGCGTTCTCTAGGGGTCGCTATGGGGAACGCCTCGTCGTGACCCGTGTCTGAAGCATACATTGAAAAATCACAAAAAACACCCATGACATCACTACCGGTGCGACTATAGTATAAATGGGCGCCGGGAGAATACATCATCCACTTCTTAGTCTGAAGCTTGCGTCCGCAGCATGGCAAGAAACCTATAGGTCCACGGCAAGAGGACGCAGTGTCTCGTTCCCTACTCGGAACCATGGTTACATAAGTAACCTGAGATGTTTCCTTTCATGGGAACTTCGAACTGTGTTCTCTAGGGGTCGCTATGGGGAACGGTGTACCCATGCCACCATGCTGAGGGGAGTGCATGCCAGAAACCATGGCGAGCACTAAATACTAGGGGCGTAGATTACACGGGGGACGTGTCACCCCCCCACTTTTAATATCCGTAACACATTTTAAGGGCAAGTGTTCGCATAGAGGTTTTCAAGAGCCATTGTGAATAAATATAGATTTAAATTCATAGAGACAGGATAGTCTTTGCATGATCTGATGTTTTATTCTGACCCAGAATAAGGCGAGATGAACATCGCAGAGCGCTAAACACTCGTGCAGTGTATGCTTCATTCATACTCGAAGCCGGAAGCGCGCTCGCGCAGAAAGTCGTATGAGGAAATTCCTAATATGGACAAAAGCGTCCAGCTATCGCTGTATGAAAACAGTTTTCAGAAAAACAGAAACGTTTGGAAACAAATATGAAGACATTAAACATACGATTGCGACAATATATGGTTTATTTGTGTTTGTCAAGTCATCTCAAGGTAATAAATAAAGTATATGAACAATGCAGTGCTAACTGACATAGCGTTTGTTACAGTATTGAAACTATTCTGCCTTATTATCTGATAAAAAAAAAGTGTTTGTAGTATATAAACAAATCATTATTATTGGTTATTATCCAGCAGTTATCTGATTTCTAAGCCAATTAAACGCTATAAATTAGAGAAAAATTAAAGTTGACTAACGTTATAAACCAGTCAAACGTTTTTGAACAGTAAGATTTTTAATGTTTTTTAAAGAAGTCTCTTCTGTTCACCAAGCCTGCATTTATTTGATCCAAAGTACAGCAAAACAGTAACATTTTGAAACATGTTTACTAGGCATTTTCAAATAACTGTTTTCTATTTTAAAATACTTTAAAATATAATTTATAGTGATTTCAAAGCTAAAATGTGAATGAAGCGATCCTCGAAATCATTCTATTATTCTGATTTGCTGCTCAAAAAAACATTAATAATAATAATAATTAAAAAAGGTTTCTTGAGCAGCAAATCAGCATTATATAATGATTTCTGAAGGATGTGACACTAAATACTGGAGTAATGACTGCTGAAAAATTCAGCTTTGCATCACTCAAGCATTCAAAAGATAGTAAAAATAGAAAGCAGTTATTTAAATAGTAAAAATATTTCAAAATATTACAGTTTTTGCTGTACTTTGGATCAAATAAATGCAGGCTTGGGGAGCAAAAGAGAATTCTTTAAGAAACCTTAAAATCTTACCGTTCAAAAACTGTGAATTGGTAGGTTATATAGATTAAGGAAATGTATATGTATGTTTTAAACAATATAAACAATTATAGATATATATATTTTTTTTTTGTAATCGGAATATATATATAACATTTCTGTACCCTCACTTCTGAAATTATGACTTACGCCTGCTAGTACCAACTCTACATTATTCCATGGAGCTAGTTGCCCCTGGGACGTTACGCGGCTGTCAGTGAACATTATTCCCTACCGGCAAAGGCCCTAGGCTAAAAGCTCAAATACAACCCTCTAAGGTGACGGGAGCACTGCCTGAGACAGCATTACACAAGAAGGTTCTCGCAAATGCCACCTATACGTCCCGCTCGATGCCTCAGCAAGAGCGGATATCCTGGTGATCGGGAAACCCTTCAGGGCGACCCAGATACGGTAGACCAATAAGGGTAGCATGAAAGCGTAACCCCAGACCGGACGTCCAGGAAATTTCTGCAGTACCGGGGGCCTGATGATCACGAAGGCTCACGCAGAAGCCTGTGTTATGGCCGCATAATCCAGAAAGTATGAAGCCTAAACCCGGCTTATCGTACCGTCTGGACACATATCGACGAGTGAAATAAACACTGCAAGTCAAGCACCCGGTTTTTGAATCCAGCCGAGGGGCTGCTCACCGAGGACCTAGCCTAGAAAAAGGACAGAAACACACAGATCCCGGAAAACACTGCAAAGAAACTAGCAAAAGGTTTATACACACAACCACCATCTCATTAGATACACACATATACAGTATATATATATATATATATATTATCTTAGGGATATGCCGGTATCAAATTTTCATGTTGCGATTAATTGCTAATGCTTTTATCACGGTATACGGTATTATCACGATATTGAAATTTAGTTTTTAAAAAAAAGTGCTGTCATAATACAGTATAACAGGTTTAATAACTTTTTTCTTATAACAAAAATAAGTGAACATTTAAATGCAATAAAGCAATACAGAAAAATGTATAAAGTTAAAAGTTTTACACAGATTAAAGTGCAAAAGAACTATAAAGACCAATAGGTATCACTTTACAATAAGACCTCATTAGTTAACCTTAGTTAATGCATTAACATTCACAATGAGCAATAGCTACATTTGCTACAGAAGTTATTAATCTTTGTTTAAAAAATACAAGTCTTAGTTCATGGTAGCTCATTAAATAACCCAGTTGCAACTTTCAATTTTAACAACCTGTTATTAAATATTGGAATACCTAAGATTAATGAATGTTCAGAAGAATTTTTCATTGGCAGTTTATGTTAACTAATGAATTAACTAAAGTTAACTAATGAAGCCCTAATGTAAAGTGTGACCGAACAATAAAGAATCAAAACACTTTCAAACAATATCTAGGGCATGTTGTAGTCCAGATTAAAATGTAAAAAAAGATTGAAAATAAATAGAGCCAAATACTTAAATATTTAGACTTAATAGGCTGTGATGAACATCATAGCAAATACACAAATCTGAATAGCTGTTTAAATCATTTAAACACGATTCAGAAACAGAAAGTAGTGCAGCTGCTTTGTTTACAGGATTTCCGGGGTAACGGCTGCATTTAAATGAATTATTATTATTATTATTATTTCTGAAGTTTAGCGCCATCTGCTGTCAGAGAAAGTGCGCTTTCACCCAGAGCGTCTCTCACATGTTCCGCCATGTGCTTCTCGTCCGCGCTTGTTTGTGCATTGACCAGTGATGGGGAAAAAGTATTCTTAAAATTGCATTCAAAAATTCTTCTCAAATAATTGTAATATATAATTAATCACGGTATTTAGAAGTGCCCACGATAACAATATCGTGCATATTCATTACCGGTGACCGGACCATCAGTAAGGTGGTCACTATGAAGCCATAGAACCAACCAAAACATCATAGGTCCAGTAGGAGACTGTTATGCAAGATGTTCCCACCTAACCTCGGTTACAGGGGAATTAGGAAGGGGAAGATAAGGGCAGATGTTAAACCCCCCAAGGGAAATAAGTAGATACTCACTCAAGTATCACTCTGATCCGGACGAAAACGCTGACGCCTTGTCTGGATCACATCAATTAGGTCTTGCCTACCTACCTTTGACCCGCGATTCCTCCTACCCATACCTGCAGGCGGAGGAGGAGCGCGAGCCACGACACTAGCCATCTGAGCCAGTCTCTGATCCTCAAACAGGGACGGGCTAGGACCCCTGGGTTGTTCGGGCTCAGACCTGGACCTTCGTGGAATGAAAGATTTGAAGGCCGCCGAGTGTGCCTTCGCCTCCCTGAACTTCTCAACCACCATCTCAACGAAGGTACCGAAAAGTTCGGAAGGCAAAAACCGGGGAATCGAGAAGAAAGCCCCTCTCTTTCTTTCCGATATCTGCCAGGTTCACCCACAGATGCCTCTCCATCACTACCATAGTCGCCATGGATCTGCCCATAGCAGAGGCGGCCTGCTTAGTAGCACAGCGAGCGAGATCCGTGGTGCTGCGCAACTCAGCTACCTCATCAGGAGAAAGGCCCTCGCCTTTATTCAGGTCTTTCAGCAGGTCAGCCTGGAGCACCGCCATCGTGTGCAACGAAGCGACAGCCTGACCTGCTGCTGCGTATGCCCTGCCATTCAAGCGAGATGTAATCTGAAGGGGCTTAGATGGCAAGGAGGGAGTCTTAAGAAAGGACGTTTCACCCATAGAGAGATAGCTGGCCAGGGTCTCTTCTACAGGGGGCAACTTCTCATAGCCTTTTTCGCGCATCGCCTCGATGTTCGCATAACTGGTATGCTGAAACCGATGGATGCGTGAGGAAAACAGCCTCTTCTATTCCTTCTTGATCTCAGTATGGAGATCAGGAAGCAAAGGAAGGCTCACCTGAGCTGGAGGGTAAGAAAGATAACGTTCATCGAGACGACCTCGCGACGTCACTTCCTTAGTCCGCTTCCATGGCAAGTCAAGCCTTGCCGTAGCGCGATCCATAACCTCTAAGATCTCATCATACGCAGGGCAGGAGGATTAAGAAGGCTCAGCCTCAGCTTCTTCGCCATCCTCAGACATCTCCTGCTCCTCCTGTGCTGAACCCAGCAGAGCACTGACCCCCAGATCAGACGATGTTAGAGAAATAACATCATCCTCCAGCGGTTCATTCTCGTCCACAGCCGACGAGCGCGAGAGGGAAAGCCCCTCTTTAAACTCATCGGCCAGGTCCACCTGCGATCCCTACGAGCTCATTCTCCTCCGTGCCTCAGCAGCAGTGGGTCCTGAACCGCGGGAAGCAGATGGCTGTCCCTCTTTACTCTTAAAAAAAAAAAAGAGACAAACGATAACAGAGCTTTTTCATTGGAAAACGCTCCCAATGCACGCAGATTGCCCCCTCAAGGACTTCGCGTGCGTGCTCTTCGCCCAAACAAACAACGCATAGATCGTGTGTGTCATCCGATGTTAAACGTCAACACGGATGCACACATCTTCTAAATGCTTTGCTAGTGCTCGCCATAATGAATGAATAGAGATTGTTCTTACCACGGAAATGCATGCTTCAAACAAAACAGTAAGTGAAGACGAAGAAGAGGATGATGTGTTCTCCCGGTGCCCATTTATACTATAGTCGCATCGGTAGTGACGTCATGGCTGTCGCCAGCCAACGTGTTGTTGGTGTTTTTTCAGTGTATGCTTCAGACACGGGTCACGACGAGGCGTTCCCCATAGCAAACCCTAGAGGATGCAGTTCAAAGTTCCCATGAAAGGGAACGTCCTATTTCTCCTGAAAGTTCACAATGTCGTGTCCATCACACCTCAAAGAAGAAATGACAGTCGTGTTACAGACACACAAAAAAATTTGTTCACAAGTGATACTTTGGATTTTTTTATGTCATTCTTGACATATTACATGACTCTTAATTCATCTAAAGTTTTTCAATGACACTGTTGTCTTCTTGGTAAACAAGTACACTAACATTTGAATTTTTTTTTTAGCTGTTTACTTATTCTATGCACTTCTCAGAACAATAGCATGTACAAGCTTAGACAAGTTTTGTGCGCACAGAGGAATCATTGGTATCAATTTTCCCACACTCCCAAGTGTGTTGCACATATTGGCAGGGCTGGGCTTGTTTCACTCCATTTTAGTAGGAATACAGTCAGTATTTTACCTGGTCGGTCGCATACTTGCGTTTTCATCGCCAGCTAATAAACTTTGTGTGGTGAGTAAAGCAGATTACCTTAATTTTATGTAAACATTTATTAAGTGTTGGCGTGTTTTGTGAAACTGAATTATAATATATTGTAATCAACTTTCTTTCATCAAAGGTAAAAAAAAAGAAAAGAAGATGCATTACCTTCCTGCCACTTTGTTAGCATTCTTGAGCATATTATCTCAAGTGTTTGGCGGTAAAGTGTTGGTGTTTCCATTGGATGGAAGTCACTGGGTGAACATGAAGTTCCTGATTGAAGAATTACATACAGTAGGCCACAACGTGACCGTGCTAAGAGCCTCTAATAGCTGGTATATCAAGGAGGAGTCTCCTTTCTACAGCGCCATCACTGTTTATAATAGTGGTGGTATTGAAAAGGAACTGTTTGATGCATTTACAAAACATATCCTGGTCATTAGAAGAGAGAAACTGTCCTTCTGGACCCACCTCTCTTTGGCCTCAGAGGTTGGAACAATATTTGAAGAGATGCATCGCAATCAACTTGTCTTAATGGGGAATATCTTTGAAAATAAAGACTTAATGGCTTCACTACAGACCGCAAAATATGACCTGGTTCTGACAGATCCGGCATTTGGAGGAGGAGTTTTCCTGGCACGCCGTCTTGGTCTCCCTCTTGTGCTAAATGTCCGTTGGACGATGCATGGAGAGGCACATTACGAAATAGCTCCTTCACCACTATCGTATGTTCCTGTACCAGGAGTAGAGCTGACAGATAAGATGACGTTTGCTCAACGTGTACAGAACGTAATGGCATACATGTTTTCTGTTTATTACAAAACCAGATATATCTCCTCACACTACCATTCCTTCTACAATAAATACTTTGGATCAGAAATTAATTACAAATCCTTCCTTCAGGATGCAGACATCTGGCTCATGAGAAATGACTTTACGTTTGAGTTTCCACGACCTACAATGCCCAATATTGTCTATATGGGCGGCTTCCAGTGTAAACCTGCCAAGCCGCTTCCAGCTGATCTTGATGAGTTTGTGCAGAGCTCAGGAGATCACGGACTCATCGTCATGTCTCTAGGGACTCTTTTTAGCCAACTCCCACAAGACATCACAGAGGAAATTGCTGCCGCTTTTGCCAGATTGCCCCAAAAAATCATTTGGAGACACACCGGACCTCGACCTGTGAATATTGGTGATAATACATTACTTGCTGACTGGTTACCTCAGAATGACCTGCTTGGACATCCTCAGACTAAAATGTTTATAACACACGGAGGCACTAATGGCATCCAAGAGGCCATCTATCATGGGGTGCCCATTTTGGGTCTACCTATAATATTTGATCAACCTGACAATCTTTCTAGAATGAAAGTTAGAGGCACAGCTAAACTTGTGGATATTGCAGAGTTGAACAGGACAATGTTTCTACAGGCACTGGAGGAAGTGCTGTATAACCCATCTTACAAGGAGAACATGCAGAGACTGTCCAAGCTGCACCACGACCAGCCAATGAAACCTCTTGATCACGCTGTCTTCTGGATTGAGTTTGTCATGAGGAATAGAGGAGCTCCTCATTTACGAACACAGTCTTTCAGAATGTCCTGGATTGAGTACCACTCTATTGACGTTATTTTGTCTCTGCTGATTATAGTTGCTTTGTTTTGTTTCATGATTTACACTATAATAAAATATCTGTGCTTTAAAGTAGCATTTAAGAAGAAAATTAAAGCTGAGTGATTCAATATTTGGCCTAAATCTCAGGAATTAATGACATAACCTATGTTTCTATTTTCTTTTCTGAATGAGAAGATAATGTTTATTGTATATACATAGACAAACCTTTTTAAAATTAATATTTTTATTTGTGCTCTTTTCTGTTCTCTTGAGAATGTAGGCCTAAAATAAAAAAATCTGCCAAACCTCATCACAAATAATATGTTGTATGTTTGTTTAAGAGTGAAATAAACTGTACTTTGAGGTTTACATATTTTGTTGTTGTTATTGGTGCACTTGATTTACATTTTCTGGTGTAAAGTACACTGTTTATAGCACAGCAAATTCTCAAACTTAAATCTAAAACATCTAAGCATAATTTTTATAAACATAAAAATATATATAAAAGGCTTTTTAATACTTATCTTCGTGCCTAAGGCAGGAATTATGTAAAAAAAAAAAAGTTAATCTTTATGTCTGTACAGCCTTTACATTAAGCATATAGAAAATTAAGAAGAATGCTTGAGGAAAATACATTGCTACCTTGTAAGCACGTATTAAATAAATATTATTATGCAATACTATTTTTAACTATTATTTTGTCAAACTATGTTTTGGGTGGTTGTGGGTTAACGTTAAATGAAGCGATCATGATTCCTGTTGCTCAACCTTGAAGCTCATATTTTGAGAGTGCAAATAATACACTGCTGTTTTAATTAGCAACGGGAATAATATGCTGTAAGAACACCAGAGGCATCATCAGACATCACAGGCTCCATCAGCATCAATAAACTTCTATTTTGTTCTTTTTATTGTTCATTGACCAGTATCCTCTAGATATTATATTATTATCAAATACAGTACAATAAGTACTACAGCAGTTAAACCATTTAAATCAATTCATTTTGACAATCTCTAAAATACCCAAAACATTATTTGCAACACTGCAGTTAAGTGTGCATTTCTCTGGAACACAACTTGCCTTTCTACTTGCATGCAAATATCATCTGGTGTGGGACAGATGAGAAATGAAAAAGAGAATAATATACCAGACGCAGCCCTAGGCTACAGATTGCGGAACTCGAAACGTCCTTGGTATGTATTAGCATTTCTAACAGAAGATGTTTCCAACACTTGTTTACCATTGCCTGAATGAACTATGTCAGTTTTAGGACACAGTTTTCCTGCATCCATATATAAACTGGTAAAAACGTGATGTTTATGTATATAGAGATATCACAGTTAGCATCTATTCTGGTCAGAGCCAGTGTGAACAGCTTGCGCATGACATGAAGTGCCATGTTTGCCCGCTCAGTAGGGTACAAGTGCAAACAATCACAAACTAGAGTGTAATGAGAGAGACACAACCTGATTGCCGGTACAGCTGTGTCAAAATGAAGAACCCCTTGTGATTTATAATATTAAATATTTAATAGTATTTAAATCTGAGTAATAGTTGTTTCTTTAAGTATTTGTAATGAAGCTGGATTTGTTCAAAGAACGGCAACATTTTTTAAACTTTTTCTTATATTTTTATGCCAGGTTAGACCAAGTTTTGTTAACAAGATACTTTCTGCAAAATTCTGATTGGTTAATATAAATTGTAAAGTAATAATTGCTCCAAAAACACATTAACATTAAAATAGTTTAATTAAATATACGTTTCCCTTTACAAGGTACATTCTAAAAAATGCGGGTTGTTTACACCCCAATGTTGGGTCAAATATTGACATAAACCCAACGGTTGGGTTCAATTTGGTTACATTTTTAAATGAAATTTTTAACCCAACAGTTGGGTTAGTCCATATTTGACCCAACATTGGGTTGAAACAACCCAGCATTTTTTTTAGAGTGTAGCTTGTATTTACCCAAAACCTTTTTTTTTTTCTTTTTTTTGAAGTTTTTTCATTATGTATTCTGTTAAAATTACTGTCCAGTAGATGGCAGTAGACTGTCATACTGAAAGCTATACGGTATATTAAATTGTTTGTTTTGGCAGGGAATGGCAAGGTTGGCACATAATAGCAGTGATAGAGTTTTGTAATGTGTTGGTAAAAATAAAAAGAGCAAAAAAAAATATTACTGTTATAAGACTTTTTTGTGTCGGGTTTCCTACAGAGCAAGTAGCAATAATTACCCCCCCCCCTAAAATATGGTTTGTTGCAGCAAGACTGTTGTAAAACTCAGTTTAAAGCAGTGTCCCCCGTTTTTTAAACATTTGAGAACTTCAAGATCATCTCACACTTTAGATGTACCACCCTATTTTTATGGTGTCAGCTAAGTTGTCTTTTCAATGCATTTAGTTCATGTCAGTCCATCTCATTATAACATTCATCTCACATAAACTATTCAATATTGTATAGTTAATTTTACTGAATTCAAACGTAAAATAAAAACACTACAGTTAAAACCTGTTAACTACTGAAATGCAAGTTACCTAACGTAAAATAGATTACATTTTAAAATACATGTAAATTACCTGTAAAATGATGATTTACAATATAAATTGTAAAAATATATATATAATATTATACAATTTAATTTATTAACATAGGCCTACTGTTAGAAACTAATATATGCAGTCACACTGTATTTTTACGATAAAGATCATTTGGCAGCATAAATTCAACAAATTTCTTACTAAATGAACGAATTCAGCTTTAAGATTACAACAACGAACAATAAAAAGTCAATTTTCTCCACGAAGCCCCATATAAAAAGAATATGATATGATCAAGTTCAAGAAGAATATGATCGCCTGAGGATTGCGTCCATCTTTCTGGGATGCAGGCAGGACAGGGGTAAGTTCAAGCTCAAACCGCACGCAACGTTTTGCTACGGTTTCCGGTTTGAACGGCATGTTTCCTGGAAACGGTGTGCAAGGTGGGTTGAGATACATTTTCTCTTGTTTATGTGTCAAAAATGTCAGTCCAATCAGCAGCAACATGTTTATAAACCACGCTGTATTAAAGAGACAGCTCGCACAATGAAATTAACATCAAAATAAATTCACAAGAGCAAGTATATTGTTTGCACATTTTTATTTACATTAAAGGCAAAATAACTGAAATAAGAGCACAAGTATAGATCTGGAACTTCTTTAAGTCTGTCTAAATATCATTTAGTAATTGCAAGGTCTTCTGGTCCATATCCTTTCCTTAGGAAGGTGTGCTAGACATCGATTAATGTAACATAAAAATACTATACATATTTATATATTCTGCTATTGTATTGTGGAGTGACACGTTCATAAACTTCTCTATAGGCTACTCTTCTGATTATATAATGGTAAATATTACAATATCATAGCAAAACAACAGTGATCAGCAATAATGATAAGCCTAATACTCACAATAAAAATAATAAGACCATATACAGTGGGTACGGAAAGTATTCAGACTCCCTTAAATTTTTCACTCTTTGTTATATTGCAGCCATTTGCTAAAATCATTTAAGCTAATTTTTTTTCCTCATTAAGTACACACAGCACCCCATATGACAGAAAAACACAGAATTGTTGAAATTTTTGCAGATTTATTAAAAAAGAAAAACTGAAAGATCACATGGTCCTAAGTATTCAGACCCTTTGCTGTGACACTCATATATTTAATCAGGTGCTGTCCATTTCTTCTGATCTTCCTTGAGATGGTTCTACACCTTCATTGAGTCCAGCTGTGTTTGATTATACTGATTGGATTGATTAGGAAAGCCACACACCTGTCTATTATAAGACCTTACAGCTCACAGTGCAGGTCAGAGCAAATGAGAATCATGAGGTCAAAGGAACTGCCTGAAGAGTCAGAGACAGAATTGTGGCAAGCACAGATCTGGCCAAGGTTACAAAAAAAATGCTGCGCACTTAAGGTTCCTAAGACCACAGTGGCCTCCATATAATCCTTAAATGGAAGACGTTTGGGACGACCAGAACCCTTCCTAGAGCTGGCCGTCCGGCCGAACTGAGCTATCGGGGGAGCTATTATTCACCTCTTGGTGAGAGAGGTAAAGAAGAACCAAAGATAATGTGGCTGAGCTCAGAGATGCAGTCGGGAGATGGGGAGAAAGTTGTAGAAAGTCAACCATAACTGCAGCCCTCCACCAGTCGGGGCTTTATGGCAGAGTGGCCCGACGGAAGCATCTCCTCAGTGCAAGAAACATGAAAGCACGCATGGAGTTTGCTAAAAAACACCTGAAGGAATCCAAGATGGTGAGAAATAAGATTCTCTGGCCTGATGAGACCAAGATATAACTTTTTGGCCATAATTCTAAGCGGTTTATGTGTGGAGAAAACCAGGCACTGCTCATCACCTTTCATCACCTGTCCAATACAGTCCCAAACAGTGAAGCATGGTGGTGGCAGCAACATGCTGTGGGGGTGTTTTTCAGCTGCAGGGACAGGACGACTGGTTGAAATCGAGGGAAAGATGAATGCGGCCAAGTACAGGGATATCTGGACGAAAACCTTCTCCGAGTGCTCAGGACCTCAGACTGGGCGAAGGTTTACCTTCCAACAAGACAATGACCTAAAGCACACAGCAAAATAAACGAAGGAGTGCTTCACAGCAACTCTGTGACTGTTCTTGAATGGCCCAGCCAGGAGCCCTGACTTAAACCCAATTGAGCTTCTCTGGAGAGACCTAAAAATGGCTGTTAAAAACGTTTACCATCCAACCTGACAGAACTGGAAAGGATCTACAAGGAGGAATGGCAGAGGATCCCCAAATCAAGGTGTGAAAAACTTGTTGCATCTTTCCCAAAAAGACTCATGGCTGTATTAGATCAAAAGGGTGCTTCTACTAAATACTGAGCAAAGGGTCTGAATACTTAGGACCATGAGATATTTCAGTTTTTCTTTTTAAATAAATCTGCAAAAATGTCAACAATTCTGTGTTTTTCTGTCATTATGGGGTGATGTGTGTACATTAATGTGGAAAAAAATTAACTTAAATGATTTTTAGCAAATGGCTGCAATATAACAAGAGTGAAAAATTTAAGGGGGTCTGAATACTTGTACCCACTGTAGATCATAACACAGTCTCGGAGGTAAAAAGTGGATTATCCTTCACCTGAAATGTTTGTTTTTTCATCCTGAAATGTGAGGCAAATGTTGGATCACAATAATTAGGAACCAGAGTTTCCACAAATCCCTTCACTCGATTGGGATTTCTCTTTTATTCTGGATGGCAAGGGCAGTGACTGTAACATCGAGCGTATTTTGCAGTATTGGGGGCCGTTCACATGTCGCGCCTAAAAAAGCGTGGAAACCGCTAGGCGCGCCGCTTTCTCCTTCTTTCCAAATCTTGGAATGGGAGGGCCCAACAAGAGGAAGGCATGAGCAAATCTTATGCACGTTTCTTCAAAGCCTAATAAAATAACACGACTATCTTTGAAAAAAAGTGCATAATATTTTAAATAATGTTTATAAACATATAAAGTTGCTTAAACAATTAGAAAAAAACAGCACCATGCATGTAAATATACTTTAATACAAAGGACCGAAAACCAATCACAAAGAGTAGGCTATTTTCTTCATTTAAAAACATGAGACACAGTGGGATGGGGGAAAACCTCCATAACGTCTTTAGACATGTTTTTTTTTTTTTTTAAGTTGAACTTCTTTTAACTTTACATGGCTTTCTAAAAAAGGCCTCTCTCTGCGAGAAGCGGTGCAACGATGATAGATGTCACTCTAGAAAATGTGATAAATATGCGTTGTGTGAACCGCTGTTCAGTTTTGACAAACAACATCTTCTCCACATGCTCTGGTTTCCCGCAATATATGAATAAACAACGTAGCAGCGCCACATCTAGTGGGTTCAACTGGATAGGCTAACAAAATCATTCAAATGCAATCAATGACACATACAATCGACAGACCTTACGTTCGAATGCAACGTTTTTGCATTCGAATGTGGATTTATTTATTTTGTATTCAAAATAAAAAATAATAAAAACTGACAGTCCTAGTTGCAACTCTTGCGTCATCGGAACAGGGTGTTCAACGCGCCACCGTTTCCGTTTAAAAAACGTTTTGCACCGTTTTGTCGGGGCTGAACGCACCCCTGGTCTGCTTTCGCGGGAACTTAAGAGGACAGCGCCACCGTCTTCACGAGCCTCGTTTTAAACCGGATGTAAGTGTAGCGGCGGCGGCATCTACTTAAGGCGCTCGCTATTGCTAGGCGACGGGCTTTTTGCGTGACCCGTTTCGAGCTCCATCCAGGGTCGCCTCGTCATTGTAGCGGCTCCCTCTCCACTCACATCCTCCTCGACAGCCCTCTTCTCCCGCTGCTCTGCATCCCTCCACACACATTGCAGGTAGACAGACGACCTAGAAAATGTCTTACGCGGGGAATCCGTTGGTGATAATATTCGGAGTCTTGATGCTGCATTCGGGCTCCGCTCAGAACGGTAAGGACTTTTAAAATGTGTTGCGTTTAAAGAACCGTTTCATCACAGATTATAAAGGCTTTCCTGATGAGGGAACGGTTGCGGCACGTGCAGGTAATTTGCCTCGACCGCACCGGATAAACTCTCACCAATCCTCAGCATTGCTTTCGGAAATGCTCAGAACTAAACGGGCGCCCAGGGTGTGAAGGGTGACATTAATGTGTAGCCTATTAAATATTTAGGTAAATGTGTCCTTGTAGGTTTAAATGTCAAAACGCACTGCAATTCCGCTTTAAAAGGCAGTTTATGTCTTAATAGCGGCTCGCCGTTCTACTTCAATACGCTCACAAATAAATTACATTTTGTAATATTTGGTGACCTGTCCCACAGGGCGCGTCTATTTGTGGCTCTTTTACAGAATCATTTGGATGTGTTTAGTTGGGTCATCGGCTGCTTGTCACAAACCCACACCTGCTTGATCCAACGCGGACCGATCAGAATGCAGAATTGTGTGTTTTCGCACTTGTGCTCGATTTGCATGCGGCAGGTGACTCAGGAATTCTCCTCCGACTCAAAATGATCTGTTTGCGTAATTTTCGCCCGAACTCGCTCGTCAAATAGAGGCAGGTACCCGCTTTGAGCACCGGTCCTCTGCAGCGCCGTAAATAGCAGCAGTCCATTCTGCTGCATGTTTCTATTTATAGAGCCGATGCAGCAGCGGTAAGCGTGGCGTTAATGTCCTCCCCGTGCGCGCGGACCCATTACGCCCCATTCACACGGGGCGTCAGCGTTAACGCTTGACGGAGGGCGTTTCTGAAGCTTGGTGCTGACGACCGTCATAGTGACAACAGCCAATCACATTAGTCTTCTGGTGTTGCATGAACGCGATTGGCTAGCGTCTGAGCTAGGGTATTTGCATAAGGCGATCTGATTGGCTGACGCCTACGTCGGCGCTTAAAAAGTTGAAAAGTTTTCAACTTCTGCCGCGAGCAACGGACCCAATGCGACGCGACGGACCCACTATTCATTTCGCCAACGCTTGATATGGCGTTGACGCTGACGCCCCGTGTGAATGGGGCGTTAAAGTCTTAACGGAATAGTGATGGGAAGTTCGGATCATTTTACCGACTCGGACCTTTGAGTCCCGTTCAGCAAAATGAACGAATCTTTTTTCGAGTCATTTCGTTCATTTTAGCAAAATATAATTAAAATGTTACGTGTTACTTTCCTAATACGTCTACTACTTACGCAAACGTTGATCACACTACAAACAATACAAAACTGCTATAAGAAACAGAAAAGATTAATTCATTTTTTACCTGAGTCTTCAGTGTATGATTAGCTCACCTCACCTCTTATCTGACAAGTCTTCGGGTTTGGGCTTATGGGGCTGTCACGTGATGAATGAACGACTCAAACCCGAAGACTCGAGAGATGAACTAATCAATTCTATTTCCGGCTCAGACTGCATTGGTTAATGCTTATGGGTCTGTCACGTGATGAACAATCGACTCGGAAAAACCCGAAGACTCGAAACAGGTGAACTACTTGACTAATTCCAGTACAGAACCTATAGGATGTTGCGCATGCGCGACTGAACGAATCACTCCCTGAGACGACTCGTTCTTCCCCAGTCACATTAAAGTTTCGTTCAAAATGAACGAATCGTTCAGGAACGACCCAACACTATAACGGAGGAGCACCGCGGTGCATAATGATGTCATGAACGCGCTCAGTTACTGAGCGGTAACACATGACTTCATCTCCTGGCCATAACCTGTTATGAATGACTTCCGTCTGACTAATGCGTTCGTTTTAGCAGCGTAAATCTGATGGATTATTACAGGGCCTGTAGGAAAAATTAGTTAATTAAGCTTTAGATTGTAGTTCGTGTTGAACACCTAATTCAAGGTGACCCGCTGATTGGATTTGGTGGTTCTCAACCGGTTTTGCTCCAGGAGGACTCTGTTTTTACGATCCATCACATTATATAAAAAAGTATTTCTGTAATGAAAAAAAAATCAAACATAGGCCCAACCATATGCAAGTGCATCTGTATTTAAAGGAATAGTTAACCAAAAAATGAACATTTGCTGAAAATGTACTCACCCTCAGGCCATTCAAGGTCTAGATAGGTTTGTTTCTTTTTCAAACAGATTTGGAGAAATTGAGCATTACATCACTTGCTCACCAATGGATCCTGTGCAGCGAATGGGTGCCGTCAGAATGAGAGTTTTAAAAGCAATGTTTTGAAGTTAAAAACTTCTTATTGATGGATTTGTTTATTACAAACACGGAGCTTTTTGCTTCACAAAACATTAATTGATGGACTGGAGTTGGGCTGCACGATTAATCGAATGGGATTGTCATGCGCATTTTGTTAGTAATGACGGTTCTGTAATCAGCAGGAAATCATCATCACGTGCTTTCAGAAGGAGCAGAATTTACTACACATAGCCGTAGTTCATGGACAAGTTACGCAAAAAAATTGCAGCGATTATGTAATTGCGGATTCCTGAAACGTTGCGCTAATGGAAAGCTGTTTGCAAGCTTCCTCCAGGGAACTACGGCTTGGGTAGATAAATGAGCTACATCTGAAAGCATGTGAAAAATACCACATTTAATAACATATTTTTACTCCAAACTCACTTCATAATGTCTTCATAAAAACTTCATAAATCTTCTGTTTATTCACCTGCAGCGATAGGCATTTTCTGGGTTTCTTCTGCGAGGCGTATTTGGAGTTTGAGCGCGAGAGCGCCCTCTGGCCTTTGGATGGAGATTTACTACTGATCACAGAACCCTGCTTCACTGAAAGACACGCCTGACAATCGCAGCTTCTGTCGAATCGCGATCTGGATTCCATTTCGATTTATCGTGCAGCCCTAGATTGGATCTTGGGGATATGAGTGCTGCAGCCGTGACAGCAAAACCAAGACTACTTCGCCACTGGTTCCCTTGAGATTTTCCCATGGGTTTTTCTAATGGGGTTTTTCAATTTATGAGTGAAATAAGGTCTGTGGTAAACAACTTAATGATGCTTGAATGTTTTGCATCTCATAAATTGATAAACAACTGCAGCATTCGATTGTGATGTTTTTATCAGCTGGTTGGACTCTCATTCTGATGGCACCCATTCACTGCAGAGGATCAACTAGTGAGCAAGTGATGTAGTGCTAAATTTCTTTAAATCTGTTCCTATGAAGAAACAAATTCGTCTTTGATGGCCTGAGGGTAGGTAAATGTTCAGCAAATTTTCATTTTTGCATGAACTATTCCTTTAACGTAGTCTGGATCATTTTCTTTCATCTTGTGTAATTTTTGCCTGATTCGACTAGCTTTTAACAAGCGACATTTAAATTTGTGCCAAAATTCTGTACTGTTTGGACGCATGCTCTTGGATGTCAACAACTAAAGATATGGGAAGTGTTTTCTTATTTTAGAAGTTGATAAACCTATTTATTTTACTCTCCTGGGCATGAGTATATTGTAAAATTATAATTTGCATTTATCATTGTTGCTGTCGGCAACCCTCTCAGAACAGATCTGGGGTCCATTTTTGGGTCACAACCCACTGTTATGGCCATTGCCTGTTTGTGAGGGGCCACAAAATCATATGAAGATCAAACCCGACACTTTTCCTTTCATCTCACTCACACGCTTTTTATCTCTTGCGTACAAATGCATGAGCACACGCAGACACATTTGATCAAATGGATCATTTTGGCATAGCTGTCTTTGGTTACAGGCATAAGAGCATAACAGCACTTGCTGCCTTTAGGCTAACAAGGTTTTTGCTTCTATCTTTAGCAAGTGACTATATGCAATAGCATACATGCCTGTCCACATATGTTCATTAGTTCCTGAAGCTTAGATGCACTTACATTGATGGAGACACCTTTCAAGTAGGGGTGCACAGTATATTGGTATCATATCAATTTTTGAGATTTTTAAATTAATCCGTATCAGTCCATCAGTATCTTTAATGTCATCTAATGCTCACTTACAGTAAAAGTAAATATAAAAACATTTAATTCTAATAATTAAAATAGCACTTAAGTAAAATATATAACAAATTATAATGTATAATTTTATATTAAAATATAAGTAATATAGTAAAATAATATTGAAAAATAATATAATAAAACATTAACAAGGAAATGGCACTGGTAAATGCAAATTTTAGCAATATTACAATGAAAATAAATTCATACTTTTAATAAGGTTGTTATGCCTAAATTCACTTGCAGCATTTTACAATGCTTGCTTTTAGCGTTTTATTTTATATTTATTTTGACAAAATATTATAGAACTTATAGAATTTAAATATTCCTACTTTTAATTAAACCTTAATGATTAACATTTACCCTTTTATTTTTTTTTATTTATTATTATTGTTCCTTACACATTTTTTTCTGTTTCAGCTGAATGCGTCAGATTACGTTAATAAAATGGATTGAAATACACATTGACTTTAAAGAATCTGCTGGAAGCTTGTTAGTTTTGAAGGTCAGGCACTATGTTAGTTTCCTTTCAGGTACACAGGAATGTGGAACAGGAGCTCCTCGTTTAGTTACGCCTCCTAATTACTGTGAGGCTCTTTTGCGATCATCACGTCAAAAGAAAACATGCTTCTATAATTGTTTTTATCAATGTAGCATGTAGTGCATTCTATCACCCATGGAGTAGGAAGTCTGTTTAGATGTAAAAATAATATCTGGCCCTGCTTTATTTCTCATTATGCCCTTATATGATTGTTTTATCATCACATTATCAGGTCATTATCAGAATAACCAGCAGTAGGCTACTGTGTGTAAACTTACTTAATACCATGTTCTGATTAACATGATAATACAGATAATACAATTACTAGATAAAACTAGTAAAAAGCCTCTCTGCATATTTATGTTACATAACCTCAAAGGAAACATTTAGTATTAGTTGTGCTGTTGATCTTTTTGTCTGTTCTTCCTACACTCAACTGAACGACTGATTCCACAATACATCCTTAAAACTAAATAAATGATTAGTGTAGTCGTCACATTTGTTTTATATTTTTCTCTTCTGTTAGACTTTTTTGACTTTTGAAGGTTATATGTGAAATACAAAGTTTTATGTTGCAAGTGTCCACATTAAAACAAGGGTAGATATATAAAAATATAAATGCAAACAAAACATCAAAATAAATCATAAAATAGTTATTTATATATGCATATGTATTATTATTTATAAATTTAAGTCACACTCCAGTAAATTACAATATAGCTATATTTTATATGTATACACATTATTATCATTAGTATGATGCTTTGAGTGCATAAAACATTTAGTTTCACAAAACACCTGTCAGTGGCATTTGTTCAAATATCATGTTTTTTTTCCAGAATTTATTTATGCTTATATCTTAATACTTTTTAGTTTAGCTTTTGACATCTTTTGAATGTGCTCTAATGCATTGTGTCTCTTGTTTTTTTTTGTTTTTGTTTTTATTAGAAAGAAGTGTTAATTGATCAACTCCTTCAGTCTCTGCCCCGGTTTTGTTCCTATGTTGCTGTATTGTGAAATGCACACAACAAACACTTATTGCACTATATGACTGTTAACACTTAGCAGGGCTACATATCTGTGAATGCAGTCAGCTTACACAGCAGTTAATGAGGGGGCAGCAGACATGTATGCAGTGTGGTAGGCAGCTCTCCCTCTTCTTAAAGGCCTACCTGCTCAACTACTGTAGTATGCTTCTATGGAAACCGCCTGTCTATCAGCACACCCACACATGAATAGTGAGATTGCACTGAGGTGCTTGGAATCAGAGTGCTATTTTGACAGCACCGTTCAAAGCTGTGCACTTTGTGTTTTCTGCAGAATAATTTGCATTATCTTCAAACCAGTTATGGTCGGAATAGCAGACTGACATACTAGTTGGCATTCTGCATAAATATGTAGCATGTATACTATGCACAGTATGCACATATGTGTATAGAATACCCAGAGGAAGTACTAAATTTGCTCAAATGTGCAGTACAAAATTATACCCCACAATGCAATGCACTTGCCTTGACCTGACTTTCCATTTCCAGTGTGACAAACCAAATATAGTTTTTATTGGATATTTAAAAGTACATGCTTATTTCCTCTAGTTTATGATTCATGAATTATTGTATTTTATTTTTGTTATATATCTATAAGCTATTCAGCAAGGATGTATTTAAATTATTCAAAAGTGACATTTCACAAGCTGTCTTGTGAATTTCTACAGTCATCAAAGAATCCTGAACCAAAAAACTCTAGTTTACTAATATCTATATATATATATATATTATTATATATATATATATATATATATATATATATAGATATATTATAATATCTAGATATTGAACAAAATGTTTCAATATTAGAATAATTTCTGAAGGATCATGTGACACTGAGATTGGAGTAATGATGCTGAAAATTCAGCTTTCCAATCACAGGAATAAACTACATTTTAAAAATAAAAACCTTTTATTTAAAATTTTAATATATTTTACAATGTCACTGTTTTACGTATTTTTTATTAAATAATAAGGGCATTGGTGAGAATAAATGACCTAACATTGATATATAATATATTCAGTATTATTATTATTTAAGCCATGTGTTTCAATGTTGAAAAGAATTGAAAACTCAGTGCTTGTAAGATGGAAAAATCATGTAACTATAGGTCATATCAGAGGTTTCTTACATTACTGTGGTTAGGATGAGGCCCTGACCTCATTGCATTTCCTAGATCAGTTATCGATATATATCGATATATATATATATATATATATATATATATATATAGATAGATATATATATATAGATATATACAAGGAATAAATACTTTTGTCCAAGATCTTTGTTTTTGGGCACATGGTAAAGAACAACTAAATTAAGATCACTAATATCTAATATCACTAACAAAATGCAATAATCAGTACTATGCAATCAAACATAATAGAAACAAAATCAGAAATAAAATGTATCAGTGTCCTAAATGTGAATGCATGTAATGTAAACATTCATCAATTGTGCAATTATTAATTTCTTGTTATATTTTTGGTTTGCAATTTGAGTTTAATCTTTTCTGTTTTCTGTTTTCCACCCACTGCCCTCTTACTGTCCTATTTTCTCTTTATTTGTCATGTTTCCCTGTCTTCCTGCCTCTGTGCCTCCCCTCAGCGGGGTTTGTGAAGTCGCCCCTCTCTGAGACTAAGCTGACGGGCGACACGTTTGAGCTGTACTGTGACGTTGTGGGTAAGCCCACACCTGAGATCCAGTGGTGGTACGCAGAAGTGAACAGGGCCGACAGCTTCTTCCAGTTGTGGGATGGCGCGCGCAGGCAACGCGTGTCCATCAACACAGCGTACGGTGTCAATGGTGTAAGCGTGTTAGCCGTCACTCGCGTCACCATCGAGGATTCTGGGATTTATGAGTGCAGGGCCAGTAACGACCCACGGCGTAACGATTTGCGGCAGAATCCGTCCACTACCTGGATACGAGCCCAGGCAACAGTTTCCGTGTTGCAGAGTGAGTTAAACTGTCCCCACTAGTGGTGTGGCCAAAATAAACCATCCGCCCCCTTGATTTGACCTCAATTTAGTGTAGTGCCATGGCCAGCATTTGCTGTAGTGATCTTCCTTTTTCCTCTTCTTTTGTTGTAGTCTATAACCAGAGTACAAAATGGTCAGAGCACCATCCTATTAGATTACTCTTGCCCTAGTAGCAGCTACATATACAGGCAGTGACCTATTTTTGTAGTCAAAAGCCCTTATTGAGTTTAAAATGTCCTTGTCCTCCTTATTTGACCATGACAATTATACACAATATTATACAGTTTCTGTTCCGAGGAATCCATGGAATCTGGTAAGGTACAGTGGTTACTGGTCAGCCGATATATGTTTTTCAATGTCCAATGGCTGATATAGTTATACTACTCCTATCCTATAGGACTGTATCATATATGATGTACAGTGGAGTCCAGATGTGTGAGCTCACTATGCTTCCTTATATAATTCAGTATAAATTATATTATCATAATATATTAGAATGTTTTATGTGAAAAGCTTAACTGAAGCAGGGTTACTATCATTAACTGAAAATAAAACATTGTTCCAAACATTAACAAAAACTATATTAGTGTATCAGTTATGATATAATAACAATGAACTTTGTTTTGGGAATTAGTATTTGGTTTTGTTTTGTCTGCAGATCTGAGACGTTTCTTTTATATGTTATATTAAAATGTTACTTTGTTAAAATGTCAAAATCCTTAAAGACCACAAGACCTTTTGTGGTCTTGACTTTTGGACCCCCACGGATATAGTATCTGAAATTATCAAATTATTTTTAAAATTAAATTAGTAATAAAAGAAAGTATTTGGTCGTTAATACTATTGTATAATGGTCAACCTAAGAACATATTGATCAATATGTTTGATATATATTATATATATATCTATAATATTCCATATATTATATATATATTATATATATAGTATATATTAAATTACTAAATAAAACAATTTATCATCTTTTGTTAATTTTTAGGTAGTATTCTCTGGCCTGATACGGATTACTTCTGTGCTTCCAGAACCATCAATTGAGTCAACGGATCACATGATTCTACCCATGGGTTACCACATCCCACCAATCACGCTTCAGTGCAACCTTACAACTTCCCAAAGCAACCACCATGAGAGCTTCTGGATGAAGAATGGGGAGGAGATCTCTGACACAAGGGGTGAAGCCAAGAGCACAGAATACAAGTAGGCTTCCAATATAGGCTTCTAGGTGTTAAATATTTGGCATCATATAGTGATTTGCATCACCTGAGTTGGTCTTTGTTTTGTAAATGTATTATCTCAGTGACTCTCAGGCTCTGGCTGAGTGTTTGTTGATGGCGCTCTGCTCCGCATTGCTCTAAATCCTGTGCAAGGCCTCTGTCTCTGTCAACACGTGTTGCTAATCTCTCTGCCTGACTCCTAATCTAATCAGACTAACCATTTAGGAACACACTAGTACTGCTAACATATAACCTGCATTAGATTTGTCTTTACCTGTGGGTGTGTTACTCTGAATCTTTTTATATTATGCCAAGGTACTTCAAAGAACACCTATGGTACCTTCAATTTAAAAGTGTAATGTGTTTTATCTTTTACGCAGACTTAATAAACCAAGGCCAGAGGATTCGGGCGAGTATATGTGTGTGTACACATTCGATTCGGCCCCTGCAGCAAATGCCACTATTGAGGTCAAAGGTAAGATTCCCTCAAAAAAAAAACATTTCTCAAAACGCCATCTAAAAAAACAGAGAAATGTAATGGTCACTGGTTTCTTTCTATGACAGGGAGTTTGATTTTCAGTTGATTTGGATGAGTGTTGACATTTCGAGCCTGTCTGTGGGGTCAGCCTATCTTTCCATCTTTCCACATAACACATGCAGAGTCAGAGCAGAGCTTGGACGCTCACAAAGGCCATGACAGCATGAATGTGAGCTTGGTTAGTTGAGTGGGAAAGGTTTTTGTTCACCAGGCAGTACAGTGTGAATGTCAATAAATTGTTTGCAACATTCATAATTAGTATATAATTATACAATTAGCAACATTTGAATAATCATCACCCTCATATCAATAAACAATCAATAATTACTAATTAAATTGCAATAATTGGTTAACAATCAAAATAAAAACAATACAGTAGTATTGGTATTAACCTTTTTTAAAGAATATTTTTATTTTACATTTTTAATAGTTTTTCATCAAACTTTTGACTTAAATATATATATTTCTGAATCCTGAATAATATTTGTAAATCTGGTTATACAATTATAGGTCTGAATATATTCTCTTATATTAAATGAATACGAATAGTTATATTTCTGAATATATAAGTTTGAATCTATAAATGCAAGCCATGAATATGTAAATGTAAAACAGAGTGTGTATATGTGTATGTATGTATGTATGTATGTATTTTATATCTATAATATATATATATATCTATATTGATATATATATATATAATGTGTGTGTGTTCTGGTTTAAATTTATATATCCATGATCATGATTTACATTAATTATAATACATTAATTTTATATATGGGCTGGCCTGATGTCTGGTATACACCCATTGTTGAAGTTTCTTAGTACAAGCAAAACAAAATGAAGCTGCTCTCCATGCTGCTTGGCTAAAAATAGTCTTTTGTGAGGTGTCACAGCGTGAAGGACAGAATAAAACCTCATCGGAACCGTAAGGGATAACCATAACATAATACGCTGATCGTGGGCTGCTTTTAAATGAACATTTATAAAACAAAATATCTTCTTTGGCCATATTAGCCTACTCAATAGCATTAACACAGGCTTTACTCCTTTCAAACTTTAT
This sequence comes from Sinocyclocheilus anophthalmus, assembly GCA_018155175.1. Taxonomy (NCBI): domain Eukaryota; kingdom Metazoa; phylum Chordata; class Actinopteri; order Cypriniformes; family Cyprinidae; genus Sinocyclocheilus; species Sinocyclocheilus anophthalmus. Next base: position 125,712 of record JADLZN010001616.1, read on the forward strand.
CTGGAATGTCACCGTTTCTGTCACTGCAACTTCCCGATCAGGCGAACGAACACACACACGAAATCTTCTGGCTCATGAAAAAAATTTAAATTAAAAAAAAAATGTAGTTAATATTTGCAACATTTATGATTTATTTTATCCACCCCCGACCCACCCGCAAATAATCCGAATGCATTTTTTATGACCCGACCCGCGGATTATCCGCAGCACCTGTGGATATAGGAAAAGCAAAATAAGTTTGCTGCATAAATCAGATGGATTTACTGTTGATGGACTTTGCTTTAAAGCAGGAGAAACGGGTTTCCCCAGTAACGGCTGTACACAAAGCAGCGCTGAGCTCACAAACGCTGCTTTATGAGGCATATAACATGCCAGATGAAATGAAAATGACATCAGAAATACAGTGATATAAAAACACCCATGCCTCGTTTAGATTTTTAAACGTGCAGTAAGTGCTCATGTTTATTCAACAAAGCCTTTTGGGAAATCCTTCAGTTTTGATATTGTGGTGAGCGCCACAAATAAATAATTGTATGGAAAACACATCCCACAGCACAAAAACCTGAGCCCAACTTCGAAACTCCTCACCTTAACGTTAACGGTGTTTGTAGGCCCGCGCCATAACCGATATAAACAACCAGGAGACCGAAAGTTATACGGGCCAGGCGCGTGTGCTGATCAAACAGTTATTAAGAAAGCTTGATAGCATCAGAATCGGCATCGGTATAGCGGCGATCACCATGACAGAAATCGGGGTATCAGTTCGGCTGCAAAAATCTGATCGGAGCATCCCTAATAATATACATGAAACAAAATTATAACAACGCAACACTTGTTTTTGCCACATTTTTCATGAGCTGAACTCCCAAAGATTAAGACTTTTTCTATGTACCAAAAGGCCTATTTCTTCAAATATTGTTCTAAATCTGTATAAATCTGGTATTGAGTATTCTCCTTTGCCGAGATAATCCATCCACCTCACAGGTAAGGCATATCAAGATGCTGATTAGACAGAATGATAATTGCATAGGTGTGCCTTAGGCTGGCCACAACAAAAGGCCACTCTAAAATGTGCAGTTTTACTGTATTGGGGGGGCCGGGGGGGTCCGAAAACCAGTCAGTAACTGGTGTGACCACCATTTGCCTCACGAAGTGCAACACATCTCCTTCGCATAGAATTGATCAGGCTGTTAATTGTGGCCTGTGGAATGTTGCTCCACTCCTCTTCAATGGCTGTGCGAGGTTGCTGGATATTGGCAGGAACTGGAACACGCTATCGTATACGCCGATCCAGAGCATCCCAAACATGCTCAATGGGGGACATGTCCAGTGAGTATGCGCGGCCATGCTAGAACTGGGATGTTTTCAGCTTTCAGGAATTGTGTACAGATCCTTGCAACAGGGGCCTGTGCATATCATGACTGCAACATGAAGGTGATGGTAAGGTGGATGAATGGCACAAAAAATGGGCCTCAGGATCCTCATCACGTATCTTTGTGCATGCAAAATGCCATCATAAAAATGACCCATGTGTAATGTTCCATAACAAACTGCCCATACCATAAACCCACGCCACACATGGGCCACTAGATCCACAACGTGAACATAGCAACAGACTAACCACATGACGACATACACGCGTCTGCATCTGCCCTTACAGTGAAAAAGCGGGCTTCATCGTGAGAGAAAACACTCTCACAGTGCCAGACGCTCCACGAATGGGCGCGCATTTGCCCACTCAAGTCGGTTATGATGACGAACTGCAGTCAGGTTGAGACCCTGATGAGGACGACGAGCATGTAGATGAGCTTCCCTTAGACGGTTTCTGACAGTTTGTGCAGAAATGCTTTGGTTATGCAAACCGATTGTTGCAACAACTGTCCGGGTGGCTGGTCTCAGACAATATTGGAGGTGAAGATGCTGGATGTGGAAGTCCTGGGCAGGTGTGGTTACACGTGGTCTGCAGTTGTGAGGCCGGTTGGATGTACTCCAAATTCTCTGAAACGCCTTTGGAGACGGATTATGGTAGATAAATGAACATTCAATTCACAGGCAACAGCATTTCTGCAGTCAGCATGCCAATTGCATGCACCCTCAAAACTTGCGACATCTGTGGCGTTGTGCTGTGTGATAAAACTGCACATTTAGAGTGGCCTTTTATTGTGGCCAAAGGCACACCTGTGCAATAATCATGCTGTCTAATCAGCATCTTGATATGCCACACATGTGAGGTGGATGGATTATCTCGGCAAAGGAGAAGTGCTCACTAAAACAGATTTAGACAGATTTGTGAACAAATATTTGAGAGAAATAGGCCTTGTGTGTACATAGAAAAAGTCTTAGACTTTGAGTTCAGCTCATGAAAAATGATGGCAAAAACAAAAGTGTTGCGTTTATAAATTTGTTCAGTGTATATATATATATATATAATATCTATATGAAATGTGTGTATACCAAATGTAGGCAGCCCAGATCTCCTTGTGATCACGTGTATAATTATGGCCTTTAAAGCTCCCAGGCTGTTTGGTTTGTGTTTTGGAGATCATCGGCTGGTAAAGTGCCATGCAGTTTAAGCATGTCCTGGTCACCTCTTTCTGGTTATCCTGCGGTCATCTCACAAGCACCAGATGGTGGCCTGCATGTCTGAGGGGGTGGGGATGTAAATCTGTCTCTTTTTCTCTCGCTTTTCCTATCTCTTAACTGAGGTATTTGATGTCATTTTTTGTTAGACTGAATTAACCTTTAAAAAGGCTCCTGTCATGATTCATTATTTGACTTTTAAATCACAAAATGTGGATATGATTTACATGTGGATGTTTTTTTTGCGTATTTGTGGGGGTACTTGGCATATGAATAATATGCCCTCTTTTAATGTTAATGCTTCAGTATACTCTGTTGGTTTCACTGACTAAGCCTTAGAGATTTGACTGTGAATCATCTCATTATGGTCCTATATATATTCAGTGTATATATTTTACATAGTATATACATATAGTCCTTTAAGATATTATCATATTAGATTTAATATGTCAGTGACAACAGCAAGTATATATATAGTAATATTGTCAAGATTTGTTAATGTTATTGACTTTGAAGAATATTGGTCTTTTGGGCTGTTTAAATAAACCAATGAGATCTTGAACCAGCACTTAACACTCATTTAATAAAAGTTACCAATTTAAAAGTTACAGCTTTGAATCCGGAGTAATTCATGGGTTAAATGTTAACTTGAATGCACTATAAATCTCTTTGGAAAAAAAAGGCCAACCGAATAAATAAATGTGAAGGAGAAAACGTCATTGTTTTCACTGCTCTTAGCATTTTCATCCAAATCGGCTTGTGTGGCAGCACATCAAATCGCTGTGGACTTAAGTTCTTGGTTTATTCCCATGCCTTAGGGCAATCATGGTATATTTTCTTAATATTTCATGATCCGCATCTAGTTTTCAGGTTTATTTATCACACAAACATGACATTGCAAATGACACAAGAAAAAATGTCCATGCAGTGATTGAAGATCAGGGAGCTTAATAAGGTTTATGCAATGAAATCGCTCCGGTTACTGTCGTAACCTCGGTTCCCTGAGAGCGGGAACGAGACATCACAGAGATATTTCTCCGTTATGGGAACTCCTTCCCTTCCAACCTTTCCTGAAGTCCTATTGGCTCCCGCCAGTCAAATGACTGGCCAATTGACGCGAAGTACGCAAATCGCATGCAAATACTGACGAGCTCAAGAGGCAGTATAAAATGCGGTGCACGCGACAATTAAGTCAGAATAGGATTACTGAAACGCAGCGATAGCGATCGAGTAGCGAACACGGCGACACCGTGATGTCTCGTTCCCGCTTTCAGGGAACCAAGGTTACGATAGTAACCGGAGACGTTCACTCTCGAGCTTTCACAAGACATCACGGAGATATTTCTCCGTTATGGGAACGATATGCAATCACGCCGTGAGAGAGGCTACGAGCAGCCTGTACATTTACACACTCAGCGAAGAAGATATGAAAACACACACATTCCCAACCAATAGCGACGATGTTAGGCGGGCTCGCAGATGATAGGTGGAGATAAGCCAAGAGCGTCTAATGCAGGCATACGACATTTGCATATCTGGTCATTAACAACGTCGGCTGCGCTGAGAACAGGGCAGAAGCAACAACAATATTAAGAGGGGGGCTGAACAGAGATAACTGTATTAAGCAGCATAACACATAACATGATAATCGAGGCAACAACACACGAATAGAGGTAGCATAAACATGAATCAGTCACTCACCGACAGCACTCGGAGGCTAAGGACTGAACGTCCAGCTTGTAAAACCTGGCGAAGGTATTCTGAGAAGACCAGCCGGCTGCAAAGCATATATCTTGAATAGACATACCTCTCGACCACGCCCAGGAGGAGGCGATAGCTCTTGTTGAGTGGGCCCTAATGTGAAAGGGCCATTCCAAACCTTGGCTCGTATAAGCAGCCGTGATAGCGTCCACAATCCAGAGGGAAAGTCTCTGTTTTGACACGGCCCAGCCCTTCGCACAACCACCGTAGCAAACGAAAAGCTGGTCAGATTGCCGAAAGTTGGCCGAACGGTCAATGTAAATCCTCAAAGCCCTGACGGGGCACACCGAAGTCTGAGCGTCCGCATCACGCGAGGTCGATGACTCAGAAGACAGGGCAGACAGCGAAACAGTCTGCGCTCTGAAGGGGGTAGATAGTGATTTAGGCACGTAGCCCGGCCTCGGCCGGAGAGTGACGCTGCAGTCACCAGGTCCGAAGCGAATACAGTCACTGTCCACAGAAAACGCATGTAAATCCCCTATGCGCTTAGCCGAAGCGAGGGCAAGAAGAAGTGCAGTTTTGAGGGATAGCTCCTTCATATCAACGGATGCTAAAGGCTCGAATGGTGGCTGTGAAAGAGCTCTTAAAACCACCTCTAGTTCCCAGGGCAGAACTGAAGGTGGACGCTGGGGATGCAATCTCCTCGTCCCCTGAAGAAAACTCACCACCAGCGCGTGCCTACAGATCGATCACCCGCCCAGCGGGGAACGAAATGAGGAAATAGCGGCTACATAGACTTTCAGTGTTGACGGTAGACATCCACTATCCAGCATATACTGTAGAAAACACAGAACATCCGACATGGAGCAAGCAGCCGGGTCGATATGAACATCATGGCACCATTTCACAAACACTCCCCATTTCAGAGCATACAAACGCCTCGTGGAGGGCGCCCGTGCCTCCGAGAGCGTGTCGAGCACACGGGAATGCAGAGCATTCAGCTCCTCTGATATCCCCGAAGCAGCCACACATGAAGGCTCCATAACTCCGGGTTCGGGTGCCACACCGAGCCGCTCGCTTGAGACAGCAGATCCTTCCCGATGGGGATCGGCCAGGACGGCACCACCAGCAGCTTTGTCAGGTCCAGGAACCAACACAACAACAAAAGCAAACGAGTTCGGCAGTTCGGGGCGAGAGTATCCCCGAGCCCCTGCCTCTGAGTCTGAATAACACCAGTGGCAATATCTTGATTGGAGGAAACGCGTACAGCCTGGCTGCTGGCCAGTGCGATGTCAGAGCGTCCCCCTCCAGCGGGGAGTGAGACGGGGAGAAGAACAGCGGGCAGTGCGCATTTTCGCTCGTGGCGAACAGATCCACTTCCGCTCTCCCCTAGTGGGTCCAAATCATCTGAACTGACTCGGGATGCAGCCTTCACTCTCCTTGAGGAATCCCCTTCCTTGAAAGCATGTCCGCCCCGCGGTTCAGGAGAACGGGGATGTGCGCTGCTCTGATGGAGAGAAAATGACGGTCCGCCCATAGCAGGAGATTCGCTGCTGGCTTGTACAAAGCCGGAACGTACGCCTACCTTGGTGAGTTATGTACGAGACACAGAAGTTGTCGGTGCGAATCAGTACTGTCGCTGTTCCAGCTGCGGCCGAAAATCCTTTAGAGCTAAGAACACTGCTTCCAGCTCCAAGCGGTTTATGTGCCACCGGCTCTGGGGTTCTGACCACAGCCCCGAAGCCGGCATGCCCTCGCACACTGCTCCCCATCCGCGAGTTGACGCGTCCGTCATGACCACGTCACGTGACGTCATCAAGCCCAGGGGAACCCCGCGGCTGGGGAGATCTTTGCGCCACGGCCTCAGGGCTTTGATGCAGCCGCGGGAGACCGCGATGCGCAACCGGCCGAAAGTCCAGCTCCTAGGGACTCGAGATTTCAACCATAATTGCAGGGGGCGCATGTGTAGTAAGCCCAAGTGACATACCGCCGCAGCAGACGCCATGAGCCCCAGCAGCCTCTGAAATTCCTTCAAGTGAACAGAGCTGCCCAGTCTGAAATGGCGCAGGGAAGACAAAATGGCCGCCGAGCGCTCCCGAGAGCGGCGGGCTCTCATCTCCACCGAGTCGAAGCACACTCCCCGATATGTTATAGACCGACTCGGGGCGAGAATACTCTTCTGCGTGTTGACAACATTAGCCCTAGGACTCCAAGTGACGAAGCAGAGTGGTTATATGGCTGAATAGCGTGTCCGGGAATGAGAGCTAAAATCAGCCAATGTCCAGATAGTTGAGAACGCGCATCACGCTGGCTTGAGAGGGGAAAGTGCTGGCATCCATGCACTGAGAAAGTGCGGGGGGCCAAGCCAGCCCGAACGGGAGAAACAGAGTGATTGGTACGCTGCTGCCCTCGAAAGCCAAACCTCAGAAAGCGGCTGTATGCGGTTGCTATGTGGATGTGAAAGTACGCGTCCTTTAAATCAACGGACGCAAACCAGTCCCCGGGGCGAATTTGAGCCAGGATCTGTTTCAGCGTTATCATCCTAAAAGGACGCTTGCAAAGCGCTCTGTTGATAGGCCTGAGATCTAGAATCGGGCGGAGACCCCCGTCTCTTTTGGGTACCACGAAACAGCGGCTGTAAAACCCGCTCTCCAGCTCGCTGGGAGGGACTCGTTCTATCGCTCCTTTTTCGAGCAGACTGCATACCTCTTGTCTCAGAACCAGGGCGTTTCGGGGTAATGTTAGAGACTGCACCACGCCACTGAAACGGGGTGGTCTGCGTCTGAATTCAAGGGCATACCCACACTCTATCACACCAAGTAACCAGCGCGAGATTCCCGGAATAACTTACCCACGCGCTCAGGAACTGACATAGCAACTTTAGTAGCTTGGTCGTAGGATGCGCCGGCGAGTGTGTGGGCGGCGGCTCTGCACTGCTCTGAGGCGGGGCGCGCGGCACCGCACTGACTGAGTGAGGAGGAAATAGCTCTTTTGTGAGAACGTATGCATTTTTATTGAATGAACGTCCAACACACAAACATTTTAAAACATGAACTTGTGGCGCTTGGGAGCAAGGCTGCTCACGCACTCTCCTCCTCTCTTCAGACAGTCAGGACGACGGCTTAGCCGGCGGCGGCGGGCGAGAGTCACGTTGCGGTCTCCTCCGCTGGCCGTGGCGTTTCCTCCCGGTACCCCACGCCTTCCTGCGGAAATCCGTCTCCTGGCGAGGAGCAGTAACGTTAGCCGTAACCGCTGCGGATGTTGGCCTGGGGTTATCTCTCCGCTGGTAAGAGCCAGGTGCCGACGAGGATCTGGATCTCGCCGTGTGCTGCTGGAAAGCGCGCCTCGGCATCAAGTGACTCATGGCTTTGGCGTGCTTTTGAGCCTCCGCGAAGCACTCAGTAATGGACTCCACGGCATTCACAAAAAAAGGCCGGAGGGAGTCACAGGAGCATTCAGCAGCACTCTACGGTCAACATCCTTGAGGTCAGCTACGTTCAACCAAAAGTGCCTCTGAAGGACGACCATAAAACCCATGGCCTTACCCACAGCATGGGCCGCTCGCTTCGTCGCCATCAGCGCGAAGTCCGTCGCCGCGCGCAGATCCTTAACGGCCTCTGCAGTGAGGGCTCCGCCCTCCGCTGCCTGCAGGAGCATCGCCTGAAAAACTTGCAGCACTGCCATGGCATGCAGCGCGGAAGCCGCCTCGCCATCAGACGCATATGCTTTATTGGCAAGGTGGGCGGTGGTTCTGCACGGCTTTGAGGGGAGGCTGATATCTGAGCCTAGGGTCTTGGCTGCTGCAGGACACAGGTGCGCAGCGACAGGTCTCCTCGACTGGGGGAGAGCGCACGTACCCGGGGGCCTCCGCCCCATCCACGTGGGAAAAAAATGGCCTGTGTGGCAGAGTGGACGCGCGCAGATTGGGGCGCAGACCATGTTTTCACCAGCTGCTCATGTACGTCGGGGAAGAAGGGGACCAACATCCTCGAGTCAGCTTTCCGTGTGGACCTGAAATACCAGGAGTCAAGCTTATTCCTGACAGGCTCCTCTGGAGGACTCCAGGTAAGCTCCAGCTCCTGGACAGCCCTTGACAGAACCCTCGTGAGCTCCTCCTGGAGGTCTGGGGGCCACATGATGTCCGGCTGATCGGACTCCGATCCCGCCCTATCCTCCCTCTCTGAGGCCGAGATGGACATCGAGTCATCCCCCTCCTCGCTAAAGGAACACAACTCCGCGTAGTGGAAGGAGGGAGGAAGCATCATCGGGGAGTAAGACCGTGAGGGAACGAGTGGTGAACGTTGGGGTTGGTTGGAGCGACAGACGACGCTACGGCACCGGGAGGACCACCAGGGCACGTGGCGGCAGTGGGGCTCATCCGAATAGGCCGCAGCAACATCGCGGCGGGTACGGGAGCAAACGCGGCCGGACGGTCAGAGCAATGCCCGCAGTGGGACTGTACAGCGCCGCTCGGCGTGGGCAAGGCCAGGAGCGACGCCAGCGTCGTGCTGATCCGGCAGGCTCATACGGTTAGTCCGCGCAGATGTTTGCAGATTTGTGCCCCCCCCCCCATAGTGAATTCAAAAGGTGAAGTAGAAGATTCTGACGTAATTGTCGTGTGCACTGCATTTTATACTGCCTCTCGAGCTTGTTAGTATTTGCATGTGATTTGCATACTTTGTGACAATTGGCCAGTCATTTGGACTGCCGTTAGCCAATAGGACTTCATGAAAGGTTGGAAGGGAAGGAGTTCCCATAAAGGAGAATATCTACGTGATGTCTCGTGAAAGCTCGAGAGAGAACTGATATTGATAGTGAGGATACATTCGCTCTCACTCTCATAGCTAGCACCAGGACATCACGGGTAGGCACAAGCGCAGCGAGAATAAGAATGAGGGTGAGAGAGCTGTCCTCTACTGCAAATCTGTGGGTTATCCTTATCCCATGTGGACCTGGCGTAAACTTGATAACGGCATCAGTATGGTATGGTCATTTTGACAAATGAGTGAATCTTAAATCTTCTGTTTGGTTGTTTTAAAGGGACAGTTCGACCTCTTAGCCTCAAGTTGTTTTAACACTGTAAAGCACATTAAATAAAAGTAATAAAATCCCATTTTTTATGGCTCATATAGTATGATATATTGAGATGAGCTCATACTGAAATAAAAAAAATAATTTATAAGGAAGATGCCCAAACTAAGCAAAAAATATGCATTTTTGGTGCTGATATTTCAACGTGATCTCATGATAATTCGTATGTATTTTACGTAAAATGTGGTTCTATAAAACGTACATTTACTTACGTTTTTACAGGCACTAAAACGTACAAATACTTACGTATTTTCAGCCTCTAAACGTACAAATACTTATGTATTTTCAGCCTCTAAACGTACAAAACTGACGTATTGACGACACCTAAAAATGAATCCTTATATTGAAATCGCGGCATTAATTTTATTACTTTTTAGTTGTCATATGAATTAACTTGTTTTCAATTGCATTATTAAATTGTTTACTTATGAAATGATAACATTTCGTTTTGTTGTGATTTCTGCTGCCAGCTCGTTTCCAAGAATATGCCTACATAATGTTAAACAAATGACTTCATTTTATACCTTAAAATAAATCGTTTTAACCTTTACTTGTCATGTAATGTTTACTTTGATTGCCATGGGCCACAAAAGGCGTTTTCTTACAACATAATTATGAAATGAAACAATTTTATTAGTGTGCTGTAATCCAAATCTTCCGAATCCATACGACTGCGAGGAACAGACCCAAATCCAAGCCTTTATTCGGCGATCTTCTTCTCCATCCCGAGCAGCGAGTCCAGTCAGTGACCGTAAGCAGCAAAGCCCGCGCTGACTGACGCACTCTTTACAAATTCAAATGTTGCCGCTTCAAACGACAGGTTTTACGGCAGGATAATCGAACGCTCATTGGCTCTCGCCTGCATTCGTCACAGATTGCGACAAGCCGTGTTTCTGGTGAGTTGTGTTTGAATATAGATGCGCCGCGCGTTCCTTCACGAGTTCACAGAGTCGATCGGGAAAATTAACTGGATAATATTTTCAGCGATTAACAACATAAATCTGCTCTGGATCACACAAACCTACTGTATTCCGCCAGAGAGGACTGCGGGTGCAACGCATCGTCATTTGGATTACTTTTAGTGCTGCTTTTGACATTTTTGCAATAAATAAATGATTGTAACGTTAATTGCATTTATCTGTCTGTCATGTTTTTTATACTGTACAGAAATGTTTAGGTTTATAAGTAGGAGTGGGATTAGAGACTATAAAAATATTTTAATGCTATATTGTTACTAAAATGGTTACTTTCCAGCATATTTCGGTCAGTTGCGTTTTATATGCTTTTATATTCGCTATAAAATGGGTAGGTTAAGTTTTGAGGGTAGGTTAAGGGGTCTAAAAATCTAAATTGCGTATTAATAAAATGATAAAAATGCATATTCGCTATAAAATGGGTAGGTTTAGGTTTGGGGCAGGTTAAGGGGTCTAAAAATCTAAATCGCTTATTGATAAAATGATAAAAATGCATTGATATGAATATCTAAATTATATAAAAGATACGTAAATATTTTTACGATTTTTTAGCTAAAAATACGTAGCGATTTGTACGTTTTAAACGTTGAAATACGTCTAAATTGTACGTTTTAGCATGATTAAAAACGTACAAAAGTGTACGTTTTGTGCTTGTAAATGTTACGTATTAATACCTACGTATAAACATGAGACCAGGATGGATATTTATAATATATAAATATAATATATAATAAGCCAAAAAGTATGAAATTCTGATGGCTTGTAATGTAAATCAATGAGATTTTATCAGTTTAACAGACTACTTGCATAAAATATCAGTTGTCACTCTATATCTCCCAATATAATGTCTTGGTAAGATATATTGAATGTTAGCTCGTAGTTTTTATTGTGGAGGACAAAACATATAATGCAATGCAATGCAGTGATGATTGAGAGATGTACAAATAAAATGTTCCTCAAAAAGCAGATGGTACATTTTAACATGATTTTTCTAAAAAAAAAAGTATGTATGGATAATCAAGTAAACCTAAGTTACTTTATGTCCAGTATGTGTTCCTCTTGAAATATTAATAACAATATATCATTTATTCTTACATTTACTTTATAAAACAAAAAGGCATTTTTACAGTTACACTAAAAGGTCTTCAACTCTCCCTTGTAGTTTCTGTTACTTGAGCTACCTTCAAACATATATAATTTAATAAAAAGTAAATATTTTTTAATAAGAAATACTATTTGAGCATATAATCAGTGGCTTTCCTTCCCTGCCTTTCACCTATCTGCCACCGGTTTTCCTCCCACTCAATCAATCACCCAGGATATTGACAACTCCTCTGGCCGCTTCTTCATCAGCAGCAAGGATGGCTACACCGAGATGTCCATCATCAACCTAGACATCACCTCCGACCCTGGAGAGTACGAGTGCAATGCCACTAACATTATCGGCTCCAACTCCATGCCATCAGTTCTGCGTGTCAGGAGCCGCTTGGCCCCCCTGTGGCCCCTGCTGGGAGTCCTCGCCGAGATCATCATCCTGGTGCTGATCATTGTCATCTACGAGAAGCGCAAGAAGCCTGATGATGTTCCTGACGGTGAGTTTAAAAGGGTGGGTTACTGTCTCAATACGGACTACTGATGTTAGGCTGATATTTATTTTATAAAAGTGGAGAAGAGATTTATTTAGTCCAAGACCATCCTAAGCATAGTTTGTCTGATATAATACACCTACAATGGGCACAAAAGACAGAAACGTATGAATGCATTTCCTTTCTAGGAATTAGGCTTTAAATTAGGGCTGCACGATTATGACAAAAATCATTGAAATTATAATTGCGCTTTACATTGAATGATGTTTTGAATAGCTTTATACCATTGTTTGAAGCAACTGCATGCCATATTTTTATATGAAAATAAACAAACTGAAAACACTCTTCCTGAAAAAAATGTATTGCTTTTCTAAGTACGCTGAACAAAATTATAAACACAACACTTTTGTTTTTGCCCCCATTTTTCATGAGCTGAACTCAAAGATCTAAGACTTTTTCTATGTACACAAAAGGCCCATTTCTCTCAAATATTGTTCACAAATATATCTAAATCTGTGTTAGTGAGCACTTCACCTTTACCGAGATAATCCATCCACCTCACAGGTGTGGCATATCAAGATGCTGATTAGCATGATTACTGCACAGGTGTGCCTTAGGCTGGTCACAATAAAAGGCCACTCTAAAATGTGCAGTTTTATCACACAGCACAATGCCACAGATGTTGCAAGTTTTAAGGGAACGTGCAATTTGATTGCTGACTGCAGGAATGCCCACCAGAACAGTTGCCCGTGAATTGAATGTTCATTTCTCTACCATAATCTCCAAAGGCGTTTCAGAGAATTTGGTAGTACATCCATCCGGCCTCACAACCGCTGACCACGTGTAACCACACCAGACCAGGACCTCCTAATCCAGCATCTTCACCTCCAAGATTGTTTGAGACCAGCCACCCGGACAGCTGCTGCAACAATCGGTTTGCATAACCAAAGAATTTCTGCACAAACTGTCAGAAACAGTCTCAGGGAAGCTCATCTGCATGCTCGTCGTCCTCATCGGGGTCTCGACCTGACTGCAGTTCGTAACCGACTTGAGTGGGAAAATGCTCATATTCGATGGTGTCTGGCACTTTGGAGTGGTGTTCTCTTCACGGATGAATCCCGTTTTTTCACTGTACAGGGCAGATGGCAGCCAGCGTGTATGGCATCGTGTGGGTGAACGGTTTGCTGATGTCAACGTTGTGGAACGAGTGGCCCATGGTGGCGGTGGGGTAATGGTATGGGCAGGCGTATGTTATGGACAACGAACACAGGTGCATTTTATTGATGGCATTTTGAATGCACAGAGATACCGTGACGAGGCCCATTGTTGTGCCATTCATCCACGACCATCACCTCATGTTGCAGCATGATAATGCACGGCCCCATGTTGCAAGGATCTGTACACAATTCCTGGAAGCTGAAAACATCCAAGTTCTTGCATGGCCAGCATACACACCATTGAGCATGTTTGGGATGCTCTGGATCGGCGTATACGACATCGTGTTCCAGTTCCTGCCAATATCCAACAACTTCACACAGCCATTGAAGAGGAATGGACCAACATTCCACAAGCCACAATCAACAACCAGATCAACTCTATGCGAATGAGATGTGTTGCACTGCGTGAGACAAATGGTGGTCACAACAGATACTGACTGGTTTTCGACCCCCCAGACCCCCAAGACAGTTAAAAATGACATATTTTAGAGTGGCATTTTATGTGGCCAGCAAGGCACCCTGTGCAATAACATGCTGTCTAATCAGTATCTGTGCAACCCCCCCCCCAGCCCCCTCACACTTGTGAGGTGGATGGATTGTCTCGGCAAAAGGAGAAGTGCTCACTAACAAAGATTTAAACAGATTTGTGAACAATATTTAAGAGAAAAAGGCTTTTTGTGTACATAGAAAAAGTATTAGATATTTGAGTTCAGCTCATGAAAAATTGGGCAAAAACAAAAGTGTTGCGTTTTTTGAATTTTGTTCAGTGTAAAAGAATACAATGTCAACGATACATGGTTGGGTTCAATTCTTTCAAAAGAATTTAAAAAAGTAAAAAATGCATGGTATTATAATGTGAATAAAACTAAAATCAACACAATGGGAAAACCCCTTAAGAAAACTGTAAGCAAGCACAAACAAACACACATTATATTTATTTATTTTATATATATTATTAATATTTATCATTTTTTTTTTTGCAACTGTGGACGATTACGAATTGTGGCATCGAAACCGTTATTGTAATCAAGATTGAAATTTGATTAATTGTGCAGGCCCTACTTTAATAATGACTCTAAGACTCAGAAGACATCTTTATTTTAATGTTGGTATACGCTCACGTTAAAAAGGGATGCTACTGACGATAAACTTAATGTTCAGGTTGGCGTCCGTAAGAGTTACTTATTTATTTATTTAGTATTTAACGGGAAATGGAACTTTCTGTTCATTAAAGAATACTAAAAACAATAGGTGTTTTCAACATTCATAATACAATGGTTCGTGGAGCAGCAAATCAGTATATTAGAATGATTTCTGAAGGATAATGTGACACTGGAGTAATGATGCCAGCCCAGGAATAAATTAAATTTAAAAACGTATTTCAATAGAAAATGGTAATTTTGAATTGTAATATTTCACAATATTACTGTTTTACTGTATTTTTAAATGTAGCTTCGGTGAGCAGAACAGACTAAAGGATAATAATTGTCCCCCTTACACAGTTCTTACTTAAGTTTTCTCCCGCTGCCTCATGAACCTTTTACTCAAGTTTATTGGAAAACCATACACTCCGTTATCTGATCCTGACCTGGTTTCTTACTTAATAATTCAGTCTGAGGCCATCCTGACCAAACACACACACACACACTCATTGCTCTTTTCCTGTAGGGCACCTGCGTTAGGTCATCTGGATTCTAATCAGATATTCGAGAGAAATATGACTCTGCAGTGTATGGGTAAGCAGTGGGCAGTGAATTAATGATGTGCGTGGAGGTGTAGTCCAACGCCACTTACAGCTCACCTACACTGCATTGCGAGGGAAAACGAGACTCAGTCAGTCCAGCACAATGTATTCCTGCATGCCAATAAATTCACTTTAGCCCTGGCTTTATATAAAACGAACTCTTTATGTTTGAAGACTGTTTAAAGCAATGAAGATCGCGTTGGGATTCAATAATTTTTGCTATTTCTTACATTTTCATTATTACCAATCGATATTTCTACCAGAGCTGGTTTAGCACATCACAAACTGAACGTCTTGAGCTACACAGCGACGTTCAATGGGATGTTGTCTGTCCAGCATCGCCACCTAGTGGTTTTCCTCGGTATTTATTTCATCCTCATAGACAGAAACGACGAATTTATACGTTTTGTTTGGTTAAAATGTGTAAAAAATACAGTGTTAGGTATATAAATTCAGTTACAGCTTCGTTTGTGCTACACATTTTGTGCAGGCGTTTATAGTTAATTGTGAATCACTGCACCATTATTTTAGCATTAAATTACTGGTTATTGGTTAAGTCATTAAGAATGAACAACGTTAACACGTTTCTTTCTCTTTGAATGGCACAACCTAAAACACTGTGGTAAGTGAAAGGCCTGCATGCAGCTTGATTGAACCTACCTTTATTGCCCATAACCACTGTTCTGCTGTACTTTAGTGTGTATATAAGTTTTGTTTGATTTAGGCTAGAAAGGGTTTTTATTTTGCCTTCATTATTGGAATGCTGTCTGTTTTTTGCTGTTTAACCTTCAAATGACCTTCATTTCTGTACATTTTCTTCACTTGAGTCTGTTCAAATGCAATCATGTTGGCATGCGCATGAGATTTTTCCTTCTATTTCTTTTCTCCTTTCAATTTGGATTGTTTAAAAAAGCTAAACATGTGTGTGTGTGTGTGTGTGTGTGTGTATGTATGTATATATATATATATGTATATATGTATATATATGTATATATATTAATATATATAATATCATGTGTAATAATAAAGTCTGTATATTAAACATATGATCATAGGATGTTACAGAGGTAGTTTTCACTCCAGGGGCTCATGGTTGATTCTTATTGTTCCTTGTCCTGTTATATAGTGCGAGCCTTTTAATTACTCACACCAAAGCTGATGGAGCGATGTTCTGTGTTATTGTACTGTGCAACAATATCCTAAATATTGAAAGACAATATGGCATTGAGTTGTTTTTAGCTATAATGCAGTCAGTTTGCGGCATTCATTTAATAATGTGAATATTGTGCCAACTGAAACCATTACAGCCTCAAACTAAAATTGTTGTTGTTTTTCTTCCCATTCTTCCTAAGATGACGAACCAGCTGGGCCAATGTAAGTATCAGATTTACATTTGAATTAAGACTTAATATGATGCAACTGTCCTAGATAACTGATGCCAGTGGATGTGTAATTTCTACAGAATGTATAGAGTATAAAGAAACAGTAAATGAAGGAAATGTAATTAAATACGAGCGATTGTAAAATGCTGGATTTGTATTTTGGATTGTGACACTCATTCTGACTCATTTTTATGATCTCACCTTCAAGGAAAACTAATTCCACCAACAACCACAAAGATAAAAACCTACGTCAGAGAAATACAAATTGATTTCATCATTACAAGGTGAGTATTCCGTTACACTGAGAATATTCATATCAGTTGAACACAAAACAAGATTGTAAACAGTGCTTATAGTAGCTAAGAAAACTAAGCCACAATTAAAAATTTAGAAATGACCAGAACGGGTGTAAATGAACAGAATATCATATTTTGTTTTATAATTTCATTGCAATGACTTATGCATTTGGAGTGTAAAAAAACCTGTATACATGAACTACTGAGACTACATTATTTTTTTCATTTGCGCTCCTATCAAATGAGAGGGTACCGTTTATGGTGATTGGAGACACATGAAAGTAGCACCAGTTTATGCAAGTTTTTTTTTTTCACAGAATGCGTTTTTGGCATTCTTGATTTCTATGGAAACATGCTGATGGACACTCGTGTCTCATGCACGCAGCATTCTAAAAACGCTACGTTCAAGATTTTAAAAAAAAGTTTAACTTTTTAAAACAAAGCCTGAGACTGCCCTGCATCTCGCGCTTTTCTTTGTGAACCTGACTGATAAGCTGACTGATATACAGAGTTGCCATGGACGATGATGAATATTAGGAAATATCTGTTTGCAGAATGCCGTGACTGACCCAGTCAGAATCAAGTATTCCAGAAAGCCGTGCAATGAATATCAAAGAAGCAATGCTAATTTGTATAAATTAGCACATTTCTCAATCAGTTACTCTTCTGAAACAGCAAAAGCCACATTATTAACCCACTTTTGTCACCACTGTTTGTTGTTTACAGATAAAGGCATTCACATCATGACCATATGAACGTTAATCATGAACGGTTCAATGCATTGGTAAACAAATCAAAGGTGGAGGAGTTAAATAGAAGACCGGAAAGAAATGAGCACCCGAGGCTTGCCTTATAAATCTGGTGTGAGGAGGATGAGTGAACAGAACGGAACCTGATTCTGAACATTTTCTTGCATGGTTGTGTTGCATTTTCTTTAGAATCTCTTTTATTCAAGTCAACTTTTTCCATGTCGGGCAAAAGTACACAAATAATAATTGCATGCAAGATAATTACTGTTTGATACAGGCTTTTTTGTTTGTGTATTTATGAATGACTTCTGTTCAAGCAAGCCTTTAACTTATCACAAATATGCCACCATGATTCTGGTATGACAGTTTTTGTACAGATTATCATATTTCTGTATACCATTTGGACATACGAATCTATCAATCAATTAAGGGCTTTGCGAAATGTCCTGCCATGTTTCATTTGTACATGCTTTATACATTGATGTATGAAATCACTTGAAATATCTATAGTTATCCGAATGTTCTTCATACTGATGCACTTATCTCTTGAAATATTCTTGCAAACCAGTGACTTCATTTTATACTTATGTACCTTATCTGTCTCTAAGTCTACATGGCTGATTGCTTTTTATGTATGCATAGTATACAGCATGGCTTTTATTCTATGCAATATCTATACATACAGTAGAACAACCCTTTTTTAATGTAAGCTTTTGGTTGTGTATAATTAAGCTTTAATATTATATGTTAGCAGAGTGCACTGTTCAAACCATGAAAATCAATCCACATGGTTTAAAACATCACTGCATGAGCTCCTTACACATATAAAGGGTCTACTACGT
Organism: Sinocyclocheilus anophthalmus; assembly: GCA_018155175.1. Classification (NCBI taxonomy): domain Eukaryota; kingdom Metazoa; phylum Chordata; class Actinopteri; order Cypriniformes; family Cyprinidae; genus Sinocyclocheilus; species Sinocyclocheilus anophthalmus. Next base: position 143,874 of record JADLZN010001616.1, read on the forward strand.
CAGAATGTGAAGAGAAATGATATTATCTCCATTGACCAAGGCATATACATGTCATTTTTAACAATTAAAATACCCTAAATCAAATGTGTTGTCCTTTTTATAACATGATGCGTTATTTTATTTTAACAGTTCAGCCTAAATTTGATGAAAATGTACTCAGGCCATTCAAGATGTATTTGAGTTTGTTTCTTCATTGGAACAGATTTGATGAAATTTAGCATTACATCACTTGCTCACCAATGGATCCTCTGCAGTGGATGGGTGCCGTCAGAATGAGAGTCCAAACAGCTGATGAAAACATAATAATCCACAAGTAATAAGCCAATTCTCAGCTTTTTTTGCTTCTCAAGACATTAATTTATGGACTGGAGTCGTGTGGGTTAGGGTTAGGGTTACTGATGTTTTTATCAGCTGTTTGGACTCTCATTCTGACGGCACCCATTCACTGCAGAGGATCCATTGGCGAGCAAGCGATGTAATGCTAAATTTCTCCAAATCTGTTCCAATGAAGAAACACACTCGTCTATCTTGCATGGCCTGAGGGTTAGTAAAAATTGCAGCATATTTTCATTTTTGGATGAACTACTACTTTAATATGAGTTTCATATTACTTTAATATGAGTAATAAATTTAATTATCGTAATTAATCAGTGTGCATATGCAAACAAAATCATAAACTAGCAAAGAAGGACACTTGCAAAACATGAAACTTTAAAACATGAAACGCAAAGTGAAACTTACACAATGTTGCATTGTTTTCGAAAAAAGTAGATACCATCTGCTTCAGTATCAACATCTTTGTGTGGGTGTTTATGTATTAAAGGTTAAAAATTATCCTAGCATAGGGTTGGCACTGTTATGCTTGCAATCCTAAAAGAAATATGTCTGTGCACCAGAGGGGGGCATTGCTGACCAAGGCTGAATCTTCAGACCCTTTAAACATTTAGGCCCAATCCCAATTCTACCCCTTAGCCCTTCCCCTTTCCCCTAGGGGTGTCTCGTTTCTCTTTTGGTTGGAGGGGTAGGGGTAAGGGGAAAGGCCAGATATCCCTTCAAACGAAGATTTTTCGGGACCACACTTCAAACAAAGGGGTATGAATTATCTCAGCGTAAACCGGCTTCAGGGGCAACATGGCTGCCCGAGCGAACAAAAAGACACATAAATGTAAGCATTTTTGACATTAATAAAGATTTTAACAAAAAGTAATAATTATTTTTTTTGTTACTTTCAATCGTGAGTTCATATTTACGGTCATGTTACTCAAAGAATGTTTGCAAAAAATCGCTAAAGTTTGCTAACTAACGTCATATCATTACTGACTGCACGATAGTGCCACAACATATTTTCATGTCTGATCAGGGCGATAATAACCACCGTAGACATTGAGGGGGGCTAGTCCCCTCTATAATTAGAAATCGCTAAACCCTTTTCTCAAATACTGCCAATTCGAGAGAGAGAGAGAGAGAGAGAGATGAAAGTTGCGTGTATGCGCGTCTGTGCATTTTTCTTTTTATAGTTGAGTTTTCTTCAAAAACAGCGATTTTATCCTCTTGTTGCTGGAAAATATAATGTAGCGATTCAGTATTTAAACTGCTATTAATAAAAGTCGTGGGGCAGCGTTGACGAGTATCTTTGCTCCTAGATGTGTGAGCTGCACGATATCTGATGTGTGTGTGTGTGTGTGTGTGTGTGTCAGTAAGCAGCGCATTAATATAGAACGATAATTAAAGGCTCTAATGCACACCAGCATAGGTGTGTGTATTGACGTATGACGACGTGTGAAGCCATAGTAGGAGTGGTGTCCCAATTCTTAGGGGAATATTTTCACCCCTACACTCTGTTTCAAGGGACAAGGGGAAGGGGTAGGCGGAGGGGAAGGGGAAGGGCTATAAAATAGAATTGTGATTGGGCCTTAATGTCTCTGGACCTTTATTTCCACTCCCCCACACTCTTAAGGTTTCATTTATAGACATTGCACCAAAAATGAGCTGTGCAATGGTCTTTGGATGTGCTATTTCCATAAGTATTATCATCTACTCTCATTATTATACTGTTCTGTTTAAACCATATGTCTGTGGTGTAAATACGCATTTTATTGCATTAATGTGTTTTATATAGCACATTACTACAAAATAGGGCATTCATGTGCTGCCAGAAAGATTTGAGAGGCATTTTAAGATGAAGCTCAATAATATGATCTGCACACTATAAATCCATACAAATATTATAAGGTGAAATTAGCTGAGTTACAATGGTATTCAGACAGCAGGTTACCATACAACAGAATGAAAGATGATATTTTCATACACACAAAAATCAAATCCACACAGAAAAATCTCACAGTCATTTCTCCACCATAGCCATAGGGACGGATGATTCCTGGAAAGGCAGTGTTTGTCACAATGCATTTTCTGCTCAAAAGGCAGAAAGTTCTGTGCCCAGGCACTTACAGATTATAGTGCCATTGTTCTCTCAATATCTAGTTTCATTAGATCACTTGGTGCCCTGACTTCACCATCTGACATGTTATGTTGTAGGTGGACTGCACAGTACAAACCATGATATTAGATGAAGCACAGTTGTTTTAAAACAAGGCTGTGTTGTTATTCTATCTATCTATCTATCTATATATATATATATATATATATTATATATTATATATATATATTTATTTATTTGTTTATTTATATGTTTTTTTTTCAGACTGCAGTTTCTTGTCACATTCACATTGGTTGTCATAGTAATGTGTGGATAATGTGTGAAGTTTCAGCGCATTGTGAGTTCCACAAATCTGAACGCATTATAAACTGACTGTTAAGATGTACATTTTACACCATTTATCATCTGTAATAACATTGTGTTGCCACTAGACGCCTGTAAAGCCCTATATAAAATAAATACAAACAGGTTTGTGCAATACCTAGTTGCTAAGAAATTGTCATCTCACATAAATTAATTTGATTTGGATACATGTTTAGATATTATCAATGGCTACTTTTTGTCTTTATCTGTTTTTTGTTTAGTTGTTTTGTTTGTTGTTGTTTAAAATGTTGATTTAAAGTGTCAGTTTTTACATTATTATTTCAGTCAGACATATAAAACTACATATAAAAGCTTAATCAGTCACATAAAAGTAATCAGAATGCAGCTACTTATTCCCTCTTTACTCTTTGGTGCTTTCCATCTAAATAACGTGACGCTCTGTCCTCTGTATGACGCTGCTCCCATTAAGCGCTGTTAGAAGTGAATTTATTCAGCATATCGACACTTCTATAAGGATGTGTTAAATTCGTCAGATCGGTTTAATAAAGGATGTGTTGATCTTGTGAATTGGCGAATTTTATGATACCAGTATGTGAATATTACACAACTAACGGATCCTTTAACAATGCATTGGCGCAAAAACGCACACCTTTTGGACCGATTTCGCAGCATGATTTCTCGACTGCCACAAATACTGCCCTAACAAAATCCTGATTTTATGCACCTTTTACTTGTACCAGTATTTTAAATTGTCCTTTGAACTTAGCTTTATTGCATGGCAAAAAAAAGTGTTACTTTACCAAAGCACTGACAGAACCCATTGATCTAATAGTGTTGTTGAGCGCTCCAAATGCCAACTTTACATGCAACAACTGTCAGATTGGGGGTCTAGTGGGGGCGGTAATCATAGCTGTTGTCCCCACTAGACCTCTTCATTAGCATAACTAGCTACGCTATCTTGCTCAACCAGCCTCACTAACTACTCTTTCGCAGCTAGACCAACACCAAACCGGCATAAACCAAACCTGAACAGCATTTTAGCAATGAGGATGGATGTCTGTCAGCCATACACCCTCTGGTCTAACCTAATATTTCCTCATCGCGTCTCTTCTTCAGAAAACTCCACCACACTGCCTGGAGATGAATAATAGTCCAAATTATCCCCAAATTCTGGCGTCCCAGATAACAGTCAACTACCTTAAAAACATTTTTTTTAAATTGACATTAAAAGTTTATTTTATTATTTTATTGTGTTGTGTGAATAATCCACAATAAAGTGACTTGTTTTGCCGCTTTACGTCCGATACTGACGCAAGACAGCGTTCCAGCGGCGAACTGTTGCCATGGTTACGTTCTCCAGCGAACGCGATTTCAACTTTTGTGATTACAGAAGTTACTGTTAAACTGTATTAATCATTACGTACAACGAACAGCCTACATACTTGTATTTCTTATGACTTCCTCGCACCCTGCTAGTCTGATCCTGTCAAGCCAACTGATCAACAATACGCAGCTGTAAGCACGGAACAATACCATTCTTTTCCATAAGGCATCATGACGTAATAGACTGAATGACGTAAAAACGCCATTCAGGAATGTTTATGTTATTATTGGGCGAAAATACACAACAAATCATTTGACGAAGACAGGCATGTCATGTAAGGTTTATCTATTTGTTTGCTACACCCCTAACAGTCGGTTTAGGTGGTGTGTGCTTATTTGCTGTCTGCGCTTCTATGGCAACGTAATAGATGATCCGTCCCCACGCATGTTACCACAACTGAACTGGACATCTTCTGCACATTGGATTACTGATGTGTCAGTGGCCGGGGGCTTCGCAGGTGCTGTTTAAAGAGTAGTTTGAAACGGAGGGTGTAATGATTTGTCATTGAGTCGCGCGTCAAAGTGTTTCTCATTCAGACACGTCCGTCCGTCTTCCCGCTTCCAGTGTGCGCGCTCGGTGTCTAGTATTACAGATGCAGCGGGATGCATATTTGTGCATTCATATTTTTGACGACCTATTTTCCAGCCTGCGTCTCCTCTCAGATGACACCGACTGTCATTTGTTCTGTTAAGGTGGTCGATCACAATGGATAAGGTGCATTCTTCCATGCGCAAACGGCTCTATAGCTTGCCACATCAGTTTGGACACAAGGGTGCTATGACTCGAGACGGCGAAGACAGCGACAAGGACACGCGGAGGAAAAGTGTCAAGATGAAGCATCTTCCCTCACCCTCCTCCACGGGGAGCTCTAAAGGTGTCAGCGAGGCCAAGAGCGGAGACGCGGAGACCGATGTAGGGAGACCCTTCAGAACCAACGTGAACGGCGACTGCCGGAGATTCAGAGGCAGCCTCTCTTCCATCACCAGTCGGCATGCTCCAGACGCGGATCTGGCGGAGCAGAGGTGCCTCATCGGGGATGCAAGCCCCGAGGACGACGGTCCCTTGGAGCAACCCGGACCTGGAGAGAGCCAGGGCGCGCAGGGCGGCCGCGGCGACGGGGCACAACAGGCGCCCTCTGAAGAACAGTCGACTTTCGTAAAGTTGGAAGGTATCGATCAAATCATGCCGGACGATGAGCGGTTGTATCAGGCGGGCTTTATGCACAGGCAGTTTGGCGCGATGCTTCAACCGGGGGTCAACAAGTTCTCGCTTCGAATGTTCGGGAGCGAGAAGGCGGTGGAGCGCGAGCAGGAACGGGTCAAATCTGCAGGCTTTTGGATCATTCACCCCTACAGTGACTTCAGGTAATCCCATGTCTAATTATCCGCTATGCAAATATTCCCACTTCCATCAGGCCTCCAGCAAGGAGCTCTCCAAAACGAAATAATTCTGTGCTTTGCTCACATGTCTGAGCAGATGAAATACAGCCCATTTGTCTTTTCATCGTTTTGTTTTAAAAAAAAGTCTTGCTGTGTCCTTGAGCTTGCCGAGGATATTAAAATCAGGCCCATTCTGTTGCATTCACTAACCTCACCTGGTCATATTCACCTTTTTTCCTGTTTGAATGACATTGATGCCATCCACATATTGCAAGGGCAAACAGTGTCACCAACGCCACCTGTCTAGGAGTTTCTGTGATTGTTTTGCATTCATTGCGTGAAACTTTCATTGCACCAGTAAGGGAAGTCAACTCTAATCTCTAGCTTTACTGCATAGAAATAAGTCACGCAATCATATTTAGCCGTTATTCTCAGGCAAAGCTGCTGTTTACACTCAAACAGAGCTGTCCATTTCTGCACAGGCTGGGAAATAGGGTGATCAAAATGGGTTAACATGACGAACGGGCATTATTGGGAGCAAACATCAGAGAGGATTACAACAACACAATTTATTTAATGGCACTCTGGTGGCTGAACGGTCCAAGTTGGAGGGGGCAGTGCTAACAGTCAGGTAGCTGAAATGGACCACATGGCCTTTGCACAGTCAGGATGGCGTGTAAGCCGAGCAGTTATGTGCTTCTAATCAGCGATTTCCACATTGTTTTGATATCAGTTGAAATAAATGATGTGAGATCAGGGTCATACAGTGCAAAGGAGGACAACGTTGAATCAACACCATAAATGAAAATTCTGTCATAATTTACTCACCCTCAAGTCACCTATATGACTTTCCTTCTTTGCAGAAGATACAGTCCATACAGTGTAAGTCAAACCATTTTTTTGTGTTTTGTTTGGACCCCGTTGACTTCCATTGTATTTATCAAAAAACAACCAAATATATTTTCAAAATATCCTCTTTTCTGTTTCACATATAAATTAAAGTCATACAGGTTTGAAATGACATAAGGGTGAGAAAATTATTACAGAAAGTACTTTTTTTAACTACACTGTTGTAGTTGTTCTACACAGATTTTTTCCCTATACACTGTAATTTTTTTTTAAGTTGTAAATAAAACAGAATATTGGAGTATGTTTTTCACAAAAAATGTTTCTTCTTCAAAATGTAACATTTAATTCAGTGTCACCCGCAAATGTTGTATTATTTGTCAAATTTAATTTCTTTGTTTCTTCACCAAATATTTTAGTCCACTTAAAATAAATGGTGTAGAAACAATTTTCACTCAGAAATTGCTAGTAAATCACAATTAATTACAAAGAAAAGGAAAATAACACATTGAATTAAACATCAAAATTTTGAAATAGTATGTTCTTGTACTCCAATAATATTTGTTGAGACAAATAATTTGTACGGTGTAGAAAAATGGAAAAGGTACTGGTAATTAAGCCAAGACATTATCCATTACATTTCATGTACCCCTAAAATACAAGACAATGCAATTTGTAATTCAAAATATGAGTAAAACACTTATGGAAAAATATCAATATGGAAAATCATATTCATACTAATGCAATACATTGGACCCTATTTTTTTTTTTTACAGATTTTCTTAGAATTTATTCATTTAACTTATACTGGCAAAACCATCCAAAATGCTTATGTCAACTTAATAATAATAATAATAATCTTTATTTTCTATGGCGCCTTTAAATGTTAATCTCAAAGTGCTTTACATAAACAAGTAAAACAACAAAATACACCGTATGAAGATTATAAAATAAGCAAGAAAAGAAGAGATGCATTCAAAACACAAAATAATATAGAATTATTCTATAAAATTCAAGTAAAAGCTACTCTAAAGAAATGAATAATAAGAAGTTTTAAGGCGAGATTTAAAAATGCTAAGGGATTTCGCTTGCCTTATCTCAATAGGTGAAGAGTTCCATAGTTTTGGAGCTAATGAAGAAAAAGCCCTATCTCCCATCGATTTTAAACGGGTTGACGGAACAGTTAACAGACCAGTTTCAGATGAAAGAAGGTCACGCATTGAGGTATAGGGAGATAAAAGCTCAGACAAATATTGAGGTGCCAGACCATGCAAAGCCTTATAAGTAAGCATCAGAATTTTGCAATCAACCCTAAACCGAACAAGGAGCCAATGCAAAGACTCCAAGATAGGTGTGATATGATCTCTTATCCCAGTTCTAGTTAGGATTCTAGCATCCGAATTTCGCATGACCTGCAATTTGTTTAGGGTAGCTTTTGAAACCCCAGCCAACAAAGCATTGCAATAGTCAATACGGGAAAATACAAAAGTGTTAATCAACTTCTCAGCAACAGGGAAGGACAGCATTGGACATGATTTGGCGATATTTCTAAGATGAAATAAAGATGTTTTAACAGTATTCTGAACGTGAGGCTAAAATTTTTTAGTTTTGTATGAAACTCCTTGATAGAACCATCAACAGTTAAAGTAACGACCCAGCTTTACGTAATTGGTGAGGTGAACCAGTGAGCATAATCTCAGTCTTTTCACTGTGAAGACAAAGAAAATTTAGCGAGATCCATTCTTTTATCTTAGAAATATATTGAGAAAGAAAATCCACAGGCACAGTATCATCAGGTTTTGAATGTATGTAAATTTGAGTGTCATCTGCATAAAAATGAAATTTTAGACCAAAAGATCTCAAGAGCTGGAAAAATGTAGATGTTAAAAAGCAAGGGGCCCAAAATTGATCCCTGAGGGACTCCAGGTTACACGACACCAACCTCAGACCTAAATTCACCCATGGTAACAAATTGCTTACTGTCTGTAAAGTAGGACTTAAACCAATTAAGTGCAGTATCAGAGACCCCAAAAACTGTTTTGAGACGAGTAATTAAAAGAGAATGATCTACAGTGTCAAAACACAGTATTAAACTTCAGTTTTGTGACTATGTAAGATGAATGTTATTTCAGGAAGCATCTAGACATGATGAGTACCAAATGACCACAGCAGCAGGTGATTTGTAAAGTTTCACCCATGTCACAAGAGGTACCGTCCTTAGTCGTCTGGCATTTTCAGATGTCATTTTCACATTTGCCCTTGTCTCCTTCCTCTTGCACTTGCTTCATCCCTCTCTCCCCGTGCTCTCTGACCTTCCTCACCTCAACACTGTTAGGGAAGGTGATGGGCGATGCAGGGACTTCCATTTGCTGATTGCATCACCTGGTTGATGCAGAAAACGAGAAGAGAGTGTCAGAATGTGGAGGGAGGCTGTTGAGAGGGGGGTGGAAGGTTAGCATCAGTGTTCAAGGGGTTCTGGAATAAGGGAAGCAAAGAGACATGCTTTTTAATGAATCACCACACCACAGAGCAGCTCTGTTCTGCAGCGCATTTAGAAAGAGTAGGAAATATAATTTTCTGCTAAACAATATGGTGCATCACATCATTTCTCCATTAGCTTCAGCTGAAAATGAAAGCAGTGCTCTCTAACAGAGCTCAAAATTTAGAGCAGTGGACTCGTGTAAGCAAACATTATAGCTGTTTTTATTAAATTATGGTCTGAACATATTACTACAATGGATGTGGATTTCTGTGATATGCTCAAACAATTCAAGTGTTTTCTTCAGTGTTATGCACTTTTATGTTTCAGAGGTTAGGTGTTATTAAAAATAACATATTTTGTGTTTAATTTATTTTTAAGGCTTTTTATAGCCATTTCATTTTAACTTTTGAAGGATCATGAAACTCTTGAGAAGTTAACAGATGTTCACATATATAAGTTGCAAATTATTGAAAATAATGATGTCACATATTATTCTGAATATTTGGAGAAAAGGTTTTATGGTTACATTTTTTTGAGCCATTTTGTTGTTCCAGTTTAAAAGTGTATCAGTGTAAAATTTTACTTTTATTAATAAAAACAGCAGGTCTTATAACAATTTTCATAACAGTTACATAAAAGATATCTGAAACTGTCATTTAGAAGTGAGAAAAAACAACAAAATCTGATAGTTATACTAAAATAAACACAACTTTAACAAACTACTAAGATAACGTCAGCCAACACGCAAATATGTATTCCTACAATAACATACACACACAAATACACTAGAAAATCACCTATTTACTGGGATTTGTTTTAAATGTTTTGTCACAATGTTTTTGTCCTTTATAAAAATCTGAATTAACTGGTCGTGTCGCAGAGAAACGTATTCCATCATTAGATTCTCCAAGCTAGGAACGTCATCTGATTGATTTCCAGCCAATAGCTGTGCAGGCTAATACGCGAGAGCACAAAACGGCGAAAAATACAAAAACGTACAGTGTTCAGGATAGCAATTTCTGTGAGGAACACTGTGGTAAATTTCACATTGTTTGTTTTTTTCTAAACATATTTCATCTACATCTACTTTCATCTAATTCTAAAACATAAAATGTCAGCGGATCGTCTGATAATGAACGCAATGCCACAATGTATTATAAATGGAAAACAGTGATGAACCCCAAAAATTGAAGAAGAATAGACTGTAAAGTAACTACATGCTTTTATTCACCATGCTTTAAACTGATGTGTTAGTCTTTGTTCTGAGTAGTGCTTGTAAAAGTGATGAAGATGTTTTAAATGTTTTAAATGATGAAAACTTGTTTGATTTGTTCATGATAGTGTTGTGTCTCATGATAAAGCAGACGTTTGGACGTTTGTGGTCATAGGGTGATATTTCTCAAATGCAGCAGAGGGCCCTGTTTCTTTCATCTCTATAGATGTTGATCTGGGTCGAGTTCACTGTCTAAAGGCCAAAAAGGCCCATAGTTAAAGAAACAGCCTTTAGGCTATCTGAATTCATGTGATTCTTTGCATGACGGCAGCATGACAGCCACCCAAGTGAATCATCGCAATAGTCTTGCATAAACCTATTATTATGTACCCAACACATTAGCTTTCTGCAGGGAACTCCAGCGGACAGAGCGACTGGTTGAGCTGTGGTGCAGAGCGTTCAGATGATGGCTAGATCTGGTGAGTAGAGTTGACACAGATTCCACAGAGAGATCATCACAATTGGAGGGATGGGGATTGGGAAAGACAATTAGGACTCGTAGTATGCTAAGCAGCAACAGATAGAGAAGGAGAACAGTGAGTGTATTTTTGGCAGATTGTAACAGAAAGCTGATTATAGCAAAGCCTTTTGTTCGAATGAAATGTGTTCCCTCTGCTGTCATTTAGCAGTGGCTCTCGTCTGTTAGTTGATTTTTTAGCCTAAATAGGGTCATTAAAGATCCACACAACTTCAAAATGAAAGGAAAACACAACTTACACAGCAACCAAATACCTTTTTGCAGAACTATATCTCCACTTTTCCAAGCTTTCTCAAATTCATATACCCACTGGTGTCCATTTGATATTACAAATGACATTGCATAATACAAAATTGTGGTTTCTGGTTGTGTATAGTTTTAGTTCTCATGATATATCATTTGTTTGCACATGTGAATCGAGAAGAGAATAATGTCTATAATGTGGTTACAATGATTGATAGGACAGATATTAGATATTCCTAATACAATTAGTGCTCTAGTAACAGCGTGGATTGACAGTGGCAACATATTACATTTATATGCAGTAATATAGACATTATGGAAGCTTACCGGCTATAATATAATCCGGATATTAAGTGGACCAAGAAAATACTGTGATGTGATGTGATATAATTTGAAAACCAATTAACAACCTGATCAGGGACCAGACCAGAATACTGTTTTTTTTGTTTTTTTTTTTTCATCCATTTTCTGCGCTGATTTCAAGGGAAAGGTCTGGGGACAGTGAAGTTTGTGAATGACAGCTGTCCCAAATTTGTGTTTGCCTGCTACATGGTCTTAAATACAGCATAGTTTCTTCCTGATTCTATACAAAAACTATTTTAATTTAACATTTTACGGGAATTATTATATTGCAGTTTTGTTTTAATATTTCAAAAAAAAAAATTCTAATTGTTAGTATCTAGATCGAGCTGCCATTCTTTTCGTTGTGAACTCTATTGGTCCAGCAGATGTAAGGAGGACACTGCACTTCAGGTACGTACCAAACTGTTACCAGCACTGTTGCTGTAAAATTATGATTCTTTGCCCTGCTTGACCCCAGGGGCCATCGTGTCCAGCGGGTAAATGTCAAATAAGCAATCTTTTAATCTGAAATGAATCTGAAAACTGTCTGGAAATAATCTGGCAGATTTAGTGACGCTTCCTATAGATGGTTTGTTCCTGTTTAATCTCCTCCAAAGCTCATTTCATGCAATGTAAAATAGAGCCCTGCGATGCGGAAATGTGGAAGTAGCATTTTTCCATTTGGTTAAACCCAGGTTTTATATTACATTTAAAAGTAGGTGTTTAACATATTTGTGATTATGGTATTATCTTGCCAGAAAAGCAGCTGACATATTTGCATTATTTGGATACTTCATTTGTTCTATTCTAAGTGTTTTCTGATGTATTTCCTATTGAAGCAGTACGTTTTAGTGGGGTATATCATATTACTAATAAGATGCTAGTTTCAGGTCAGCTGAAGGTGGTTTTAGGGCAAGGGTCGTTATCATTGTGAGAATTTAATTAGACAAAATTAATAATCAGTCATTATTATTTTGCCCAATTTTTGGTTTTAACAGACACAGCTGACTGAAACAAAATAGCTGGGTCATTCTGTCAAATCAAACTAATTTCAGAAACTTGAATTTGTTCATATTCAGAAGACAGACAAAGATAAATAGTAATGAAAATTAACATTTTTAAATGTCATTGATGAATATTTACTATTTTGTGTTCATTAATAATAATCAAAGGCATCAACTGGCAGTTTTCACCTAATTTGGAGGCAAATTACAGGGGTGGAAAAATGACTTTAGAAAGATCATGTCAGCATAATTATCACTAATGGTGGCAGGTCAAAACGGGAAAAAGCATGTTTTTTTTGTCCAGATTGTTTGTGCCTGTAACTCAAAAAGTATTAAGTATTATTTAGGGCGATATACCGGTAGACATGATTAACCGGTAGAAATTTGTCAGTCGGTAGAGTAGTATTTTGGACTATCGTCTCTATCGTGGTTACACGCTCACGTGACGTTGCTGTTCTGCATGGTCACGAAAACTTATCATTGGCACGTAATTTTAAGCATTGCGGTTTAAAAACAAGTGATTCAAAGCCATTGAAATGCAATCAGCAGTGAAAGAGAACTTATTTCACTATATGCAGAGTTATTTCTGCCACTTTATAGACCTTGAACGATTTAATACATACATTTGTATGTGTAAAAATGCATTTCTTATTTCTTTGTTCTACTGTAGTTTTTTTGTCCTGCTTGAAATTAGTTTCTTATTCCTTTTTAATTGCTGACTGTTTACTTTCAGTGAGCTTGATTTTTTTTTTAAATTTAGGCTCGTATTAAGTTTTTGTGAAATGACCTATCAGACTTTCTCAAACATCTATGGTATCAAAAATATTGATATCATAAAGACCTTATTTAAAGCAAAAATAACATTATCGTGATATATACCGCTACCGTGAAATAAAATCACTCCTATCGTGATATAATATTTTGGTCATATCGCCCACCCCTATATGTCAATATTCTTTTAGATACAGGTTCTTAACAAATTTATTGTTTGGTCTCTTCGTTTTTAAGGCCCTATATGGTTCAGTTCCAGAGATGTGGGGATCTCAATCTGGCTCCATGAGGAAATTAAATTGCACTGAGTTTCAGTGATCAAAAACCAAATGTGGGGCAGCTTTGCTTACAACCCATAGCTTTTTTTATACCTTTTTATAAAGAAGAATGTCTGAAAGACAAATAATGTTAAACCTAGAAATGTATCTTGTTTCCCTCTATCAAAACAATTGCATAGAAACTATTCTTCTCCCAAAGTTTTCATGCTTGTTCCTCTAGAAGTATAAAAGATACTGTATGTGTATCTCCATATCCTTTGAGATTCTGGTTCGTATTAAATAGCCATTTAATATTTTATTTTATTTTTCATTTATATATTTCTTTGACCAGAAAAAAATATCAAAATTAAATAAATGTTGCCTCTGAGGACCACTGGTTGATTAGACATGGAATGACCCAGTTCTTTTTATATGTTTATGGTTGTTTATGCTAATATGACTGCTGATAACAGTAACCTTCAGTCATGATCCAATACTTTGGTTAATCTGCTTTTGATCATTTGTGCAATCATTTCATTTCACCAACAATTTGCTACTGAAGAAAACACTGTGACCTATTATACACAAGTATAAGGGCCTAAAATCGAACAGAGTTTTTCTTCCCCCTTGTCCATGGTGTCAAACAACACATAATCCCTCTGGACAACTCTGAAATGCTGAGAGCCTCGTTCTCTCTTTGCAATCCATACTGAGCTGGATGGTTTATCAACCCTCTGTGTGATCGATTTCTGCTTAATTACAACTCAGCAGCAAAGGACTGGAATTTAGTAACCAACCAGCTCTCTACCAGGGTATAAATGATGAAGGCTAATCCTCAACTTCAGTTTGTAATGTACATCAAATGATGCGAAAGAATATTAGCACGTGGGGAAAAGAGCCAGGCAAATACTGTAAAGCAGCGTGAAATATTAGTAGAATTATTGAATGTTTCATGCAACCAGAAAAGGCTCATTTTGGCATATCAGGGCCAATGGGGTAATTAATGCAGCGTTCAGCAATTATGGCGGCTTGTTTTTGTGTAAACGTTTCACCCAGCAGATCTTTTATTGATGAAATGGCGGTCTTGCCAGAGGTCTCCTGGATGTCTTCCAGCCCCTTTCATTTACATACGTACGACACATCCAATTACCAAACAGGGAACTCATCCATAAATGAGAAGTAATAGCCCAACCAGACAGCCAGCCATTTCCAGCGTCAGTCAGGGGCTGAGCTCATGCAGCGTTCTCAAGGAATCCTGAGTGCGCTTTTTAGATTAGTGTTTCTGATTACTGACATCATAATGCTTATTTTGAGGAAATGAAGGCAGACGATTACATTCATGCATTTGTCCAAAGCTACTAACTGCTTGCAAGGCATGCATCTTATCAGTTATATTTCCTGAGAACTAAACTCATGACATTGCTAGTGCATCAGTTTATCTAGAGAACTGGTTAGTCTTAAATATGCCATTGTTCCTTTTTGAACCCATACACAAACTATAGATGTAAAAAGTGTTTCAGGAAGAATAATTCTATATTTCTGTCATTTTTTAAGTGTTATATTATTAAGTATATGTTAGTATTATTTATATTCTGTTATACAATTTTATATTTTCGGTTTTCATTTCATTTATTTAGTTTTTATTTATTTTCCAGTTGAAGTTTTAGTAATTTTAGTACTTATATTTATATTTTGTTAGTTTACAAAGCAACATTTCAATCTAAATCTAATATTAATATTTCATTGTATTTTCGTAAATTTTTTCAATAGTTTTTGTTTGTGCATAATAGTAAATAATACGTTTTAACAGTAAATATATATTAGTGATAATGTTAATTATTTACTATTGTTTTCATAAAATAAAAATGTGCAACGTTAATTAAATAGATAATAATTGGTTTATAATATTAAAATTATATATCTAGTATTTATTACTATTATTAGTTAGCCCTTAATAATTATTATTGATATTCATTATTTACTACTATTAGTTCTATAAATAAATGAATGATCTATTATGAAACAATATTCTAACTTGTAGAATCAATTTTTCAGCTAAAAATGTTTCTGTGCTTGTGTCTCTGTATAACAGAATTTCAGTACTATTAAGAAGAAGCACTTAATTGTAATTTATCATCTTTAATTGCCTTCAATCGTTAACAGCTCCATAGGTCATGTAGACTCTTCTGTTCCTAAGGCATTAAATAAACACTTTGTCCATTTTATATCCTCCAGGTTCTACTGGGACCTGATCATGCTTCTGTTGATGGTGGGCAACCTGATCATCATCCCCGTGGGCATCACCTTCTTTAAAGATGAACACACCCCCGCCTGGATAGTCTTTAACGTGGTCTCTGACACATTCTTCCTGGTTGACCTGGTGCTGAACTTCCGCACGGGGATAGTCAAAGAAGACAGCACGGAAATCATCCTGGACCCTCAGCAGATCAAGGTGAGGTACCTTCGGAGCTGGTTCGCCGTGGATTTCATCTCCTCCATCCCTGTGGATTACATCTTCCTCATTGTGGAGACACGCATCGACTCGGACTTCTACAAGACGGCACGAGCGTTGAGGATTGTGCGTTTCACTAAAATACTCAGTCTGCTTCGGCTGTTGAGATTGTCCAGACTCATTAGATACATCCACCAATGGGAGGAGGTAAGATGCACCTTTACAGACTCTTAGATTGTAACATACTGTATCTATCACAAATAACACATTTTTGTTTGCTTGTGAATGTTGAAAAGAAAATGAACGGTGACATGAACCTTGTTTGATATTCAAGTACCAATAATGGAGCTGCCCATGGTTTCTTTTGGTGGCCCTGGAGCAATATTTCAAACAAACAAATACTCTCATTCCTCATAACCACAACTCTAACCATAATATAAACCCTTCAATGAATATTTCGGACTTAAAATGAAAATTCTGCCTTTACACACCCTCGAGCTGTTTCAGAATGGGATTGGTTGTGGTCTAAAATGACAAAAAAAACAGCGTATTTTAATACATACGATACCATCAAAAAGTTTGGGTCAGTAGACCCCGAAAAAATTTTTTTTTGTCAGGGATGCATTAAATTTATCAAAAGTGACATTAAATACATTTATACTGTTATAAAACATTTCTAATTCAAATAAATGTTGTACTTTTGAACTTTCTGTTAATCAACGTGTCCTGAAAAAATGTATCACAGTTAAACAGCAAAAAACATTTTCAATATTGATAATAATAAGAATGTTTCTTGGGCAGAAAAACCGCATATTAGAATAATTTCTGAAGGATCATGTGACACCAAAGACTGGAGTAATGGATGCTGAAAATTCAACTCTGCCATCCCAGGAATCATTTACATTTTAAAATGTAGTAAAATAGAAACGGTTATTTTAAATTTTAACAGTATTTCCCAATATTGCAGTTTTTACAGTATTTGTGATCAAATAAATGCAGCCTTGGTGAACATAAAAGACAATGTGGCGCCTTTAGGTTTGAAACGACCTCAAATAAATGCAAATGTTGGCTGAAACTGTTCTTTTAATTACAGTGAGAATTAACAGTGAGGTTGTTCTAGGACCAACAATGGAGTCGATCCAAGAACACATTCGACTTGTTAAAATCCCAGTCAGCAATAACAGACAGAAAGTCACATAAACTTCACAGTCGTTGCCATCACGTGGATTTAATTTGAGCTCTGTCAAAGAGTGGCTGCTTCTAAATCAGGCTGCAATTAGCCACGATTACAGGCAGCAATGTGTTACTCAACCTAACCATTGTTTGTCCGTGGCAAAGTTAAAAGCGTCCACCATGACCCTTTAATTGCTTCGATCGCTCAACCCTATCGGCCATCAACCTTGCGAGTTAACGGAAATCTATTGGATTCCGCACTTTAATTACTGCTATTTGGGAACGCCGCCTTTTTGTCCACTGAGGGGTGGTGCATCGGTGCCGTTATGGATTGTGGGTAACATCAGCCTCTAGTCTGGCCTCGCACTGATCTCCTAGGAACTATTGGTGACATTAGCAGAAGAGATACAGTACCTTATGTAATACTCCACAAGCCAAGTGTTGTGCTACTAAAAACCAGCTAAAGGACAATGTGGCCTAGAATTGAGTGAGGATTAAATCTTAATTGTGACCCAATGCGGCATATTCTAGTTCTGCCATCACAGTCGCACATCTCTGACCTCTTTTCCTTTTAGATTTTTCACATGACCTATGACCTGGCTAGTGCCATGGTGCGCATTGTGAATCTCATTGGAATGATGTTGTTGCTGTGCCACTGGGACGGATGCTTGCAGTTCCTGGTGCCCATGCTGCAGGATTTCCCTTCAGACTGCTGGGTGGCCAAAAACAAAATGGTGGTAAGTGTGAAGGGCCACTCCGTGTCTGTTTTCTCTTTATTTTTCATCGGCAGAGCTGGCCATGGTTTATTAATCCCAACATGCACATTTTCAGGTTGTTCTGAAATAAATCAATAAAACTGAAGATATAAATGCAGCAGAATAGAATAGGTGTTGATACTGCTGCAGAATAAATGGCCTGGATGAAGCATTTGGAATTATAGAAAGCTGTTTTCAAGCTTTCTATCGAGAGATCAATTTCAATTGAGAGATCAATTTCACACTGAGAAATAAAGTCACATTGTGAGTTACAGTTGTGAGAAACAAAGGTGCAATTGCAAGATAAAAACTCACATTGTTATATAGTTGCAATGAACTCTTTCCCTGCCAGCATTTTTGAAAAAAGTTGCCAGCCACCACCAACATTTTTATTTATTTTCACTGAATTTTCACGTCCCCCAGAATATTTTGTTGTATGAATATCTGAAAATGCAATACATAATATAAATAAAGAACAGAGCTTCTACTTTTAAAGCACTTCAAGCATTCTTTTTTTTATCGACACTTGAATGTAAGTAAGTTTGATTAAAAAAAAGCAACAAAGCTGAGAAAATCGTGTTTTTATCAGAGATTACATCTGGATCATATTCAGTATGATGATCGAAGCATAGATGCAGTAGATCACTTGCATCAACACCCCCAAAGCTTGCACAGTCCTTTACCACTTCCTGGATCGACATTTCACTCCGTAACATTAGCCAGTTTTCATTTATATGCTGTTTATTGTTAATGATCGCATTATTTTTCATATGCATCTGCTTACATATGAGATCGCTCGTTTCTGCGTCTTCCTCACATGTGTTTTTGATCGGGAGATTCTGGTCTCATTCAGAAGATGCGTAATAGCACCAGCAAGCATATAGCAGGGAAAACACAGAAAGCCATAAAGTCTTCAAATTGCAAGGAATAAAGTCAGATTGTGAGATAAAAAGTCATAATTATGAGTAACAAAGTTGCAATTGCCAGAAGCAAAACCGGAGATGTAAAGTGACACTGCAAGATAAAAAGCCACATTATGCCATATAAAGTCAGCTTTTGCGAAATAAAGCCACGTTGTGAAATATGTAGTTGCAAATATGAGAAATAGAAGTCGCAATTGCAAGAAATGAAGTAATGATTGCAAGTCACATTGTAAAGAATCACAATGGGGAGATATAAAATAAGAGTTAAAATAAATAGTCACAATTTTGAGATATAAAGTCAAATTGCGAGATAAAAAATCAGATTGTGACACATAAAGTTAGAAATATGGGAAATAAAGTGGCAATTATGAGGTAAAAAGTCAGATTTTGTTAAATAAGGACACATGCGGAATATACAGTCACAATTATGAGAAACAAAGTTGGATTTACGGAAAAACACGAACCACGATTGATGGATAAAGTCATATTATGAAATATAAAGTCACAACTGGGCAATATAAATTAGTGCTGTCAAACGATTAATCGCATCCAAAATAAAAGTTTTTGTTTACATAATATATGTATGTGTACTGTTTATTTATTATGTATATATAAATACACACACATAGAGTATATATTTTGAAAATATTTACATGTATACATTTATAGATATTTATATTCATATAATTTATATTAGATATAAATATATTTAATATATAAACATATATTTTTCTTAAATATATACATGTGTGTGTTTGTATTTATATATACAAATAAATATACACAGTACACACACATAAATTATGTAAACAAAAACTTTTATTTTGGATGCGATTAATCACGATTAATCATTTGACAGCACTAATATAAAGTAATAAATTAAAAGAAAAGATATAAGATATAAAGTGAATTATGAGAAAGTAGTGATTACAAGAAATTAGGTTGCAATTACGAAAAATAGCTACAAGTATGAGATATAAAGAGACAATTACAAAAATAGTCAAAGTGCTAAAGAGAAAGCCACACTGTAAGATATAAAGTCAGAATTATGAAAAACAAGGTAACAATTACAAAAAATAAAGTCACAGCTGCATCATATCCTGGATCTGCATGATAAGTATTTGGCCCAAAATTGCCAGACCGAGTGACTCATTTTCCTAAAGAAGAACACTGTCCGTGACTATGCTTCATTAGCATTTGTAAAACAGTACCTTCTGCTTTCCTCCATCTTCTGATATCAAGAAAGCACATGCAGCGTTCGTAATGACCCTCCTGCTAAAGGACGTGATATTTCCCTTTCTCTCTCTCTCGCTCTCTCTGGCCTTTACTCTGGCTCCTTCGAAATCCTGTCTGAAATATATAGAAACACTGTCACTTTTTTTCCAGTCTAACACTCTCTCGCGTTCTTTCTCTCACATTCTGTCATTCGCGACGCTATTTTCTCTCCTCTCCCTCTTCACAACATGTTTTGCCCCTCTTTCATCGTCTCTCCTATTTCTTTTGCTCTCTATCACAATTGCCGTCTTTCATGCTCGTAATTATATTCATGCTTTAATTTGGGTTCTTTTTTCTCTTTATCTCTCTCCCGTTCTCTCTTTCCTCACAGAATGACACATGGGGTCAGCAGTACTCTTATGCCCTGTTTAAGGCCATGAGCCACATGCTGTGTATCGGGTATGGCATGTACCCTCCTGTGGGCATGACGGATGTGTGGCTGACCATCCTCAGCATGATCGTGGGTGCAACCTGCTATGCCATGTTTGTGGGCCACGCCACTGCCCTCATTCAATCACTGGACTCCTCACGCAGGCAGTACCAGGAGAAGGTTAGTAAAAAAAGGTGGTGAAGTCAGTTGGCTCTGGAAGGCTAAAGTGTGGATATTTGCATACATTGCGATGTAAAATGAATTGTTTTGTGTTTTATTACAGAATAATTTAATGTTGCTTGGGGCAAAACTCAATTTCTTCACTCATAAATAAGTTAATGATGATACCTACTCTGCTCGGTAAAATTTGTGCCTTTTTTTGTCATCAAAAAATGAGGAAAATTATTTGAGGAATTATTTTTGTTACGGAAGAGGTCGGACACGACAGGTTAGTTTTATACAAAACAGTTTATTTGGTCACAGTGAGTACTGGTGTTGAGTCCGGAGGAAGTGAGGGTGAGGGAAAGGTCCGTGAGAGTGCAGAGGATATGGAGAGTGGAGTAATCCGAGTCTTTTGCTTGATTGAGGCTGGAAGGGATCCGGGGGAAGCACACACCTCAGCGATCCGGGAACTAGGAGATACAGGAGACACTTGGAGACGAGGAGACACTAGGAGGAACACAAAAAGCAAAATTATTCAAAGGTAATCAGTAGCAAAGTCATTGAGTCCTCTACGTGTAAACGAGACCGGACAGTGAGGGTGTCTGAGGTGTGTGCTTTTATGCAGGCTGGTAATGAGGTGCTTGATTGGTGACAGGTGCAGGTGCTCAGAACTCAGGTGAGAGGGATCGTTGTGATTGGGTGGTGGCGAAGCCTGGCCGATCTGTTACAGTACCCCCCCCCCTCCAAGGCCCGCTCCTGAGGGCCGAAAACCCCGACGTCGTGGTGGTCTACCTCTGCCCCGAGGTGCCGGCTGATCAGGATGGGCAGCATGGAACTCTGACATTAAGGCGGGGTCCAGTACATCGGTCCTAGGTACCCATGAGCGTTCCTCGGGTCCATATCCTTCCCAGTCCACGAGGTATTCCAGCTGACCACCACGGCGCCGGGACTGCAGAATTTCCTTCACCTTGTAGACCGAGCCTTCATCCAAGATCAAGGGAAGAGGGGGTTCCTCCATCTGGCCAGGCTCTGTGGGGAGAGAGACAGGGTCATGGTGAGGTTTGAGTAGTGATACGTGGAACGTGGGATGAATTCTGTATTGTGAGGGGAGTTGGAGTTTATAAGTGACCGGGTTTACTTGCTCCAGGATGGTGAAAGGGCCAACAAATCTGGGACTGAGCTTTTTACAGGGCAGGCGCAGTCTGATGTCCCGAGTCGACAGCCATACCTTCTGCCCTGGTTCATAGGTGGGTGTTTCAGCTCTTCGAAGGTCCGCTGTCATCTTCTGCCTGCGCACTGCCTGTTGGAGATGGTGATGAGCAGCGTCCCAGACCCTCTCGCTTTCCCGAAACCAGTAGTCCACCGCCGGAACATCAGAAGGCTCCCCGGACCAGGGGAACAGTGGCGGCTGGAACCCGAGCACACACTGGAAGGGAGTGAGACCAGTAGAAGGCTGTCGCAGGGAATTCTGGGCGTACTCGGCCCAGCCCAGGAACTGGTTCCAGGAATCCTGGTGGCCATGGCAGAAGGTTCGTAAGAATCGCCCCACCTCCTGAATCTTCCTCTCCGTCTGACCATTCGATTGGGGATGGTACCCGGACGAGAGGCTTGCGGTCACACCTAGGAGGTTAAAGAAAGCATTCCATACCTTGGAGATAAACTGCGGTTCCCGGTCAGAGACAATGTCTTCGGGAAGTCCATAATATCGGAAGACGTGATTGAATAGCCGCTCCGCAGTTTCTAGGGCCGTGGGGAGACCTCTGAGGGGCAGAAGGCGCCATGACTTTGAGAAACGATCAACTATTACCATGATGCATTTGTTACCTTCGGAGGGGGGCAGGTCCGTGACAAAGTCTACTCCTAGGTGTGACCAGGGGCGATTCGGCACTGGAAGGGGAAGGAGTTTGCCAGATGGTAAATGGCGCGGGCTTTTGGACATGGCACAATCCGGACATCCTTGCACGAACCTTCTCACGTCCCTTGCCATATTGGGCCACCAGAAGCGATCTCGTAGCAGCGAGAGGGTGTTGTTGGCCCCTGGATGGCCAGTGCCTCGGGAAGAGTGAGCAGATTGAATCAGTGGGGTGCGTGGTGTCCGTGGTACGTACTGGCATCCTAGAGGACAGCCCGGCGGATTGTTAGGAGCCGTGTTGGAGGCCACTGGAGGGGAATTCCATTCGATTGGACTGACGATTATCTTAGGTGGGATGATGCTTTCCGGTTCTTCGGGGCCTTCTATGTGACTGTGAATACGCGACAAGGCATCTGCCTTGACGTTTCAGGGACCAGGGCGGTAAGTAATGGTAAAATTGAACCTCATAAAGAATAATGCCCATCGGGCCTGGCGGGGATTTAACCGTTTGGTCTCACGAAGGTATTGGAGGTTCTTGTGGTCGGTCAGTACGGTAAATGGATGGGCTGCCCCCTCCAGCCAATGCCTCCACTCCTTTAGGGCCAGCTTGATGGCAAGGAGTTCTGTTGCCGATGTCATAATTAATTTCCGCCGGGATGAGCTTCCTTGAGAAGAAGGCACATGGGTGGAGTCTGGTTGGGTTCCCCTGCTGCTGGGACAGCACTTCCCCCACTCCTGTAGTGGAGGTGTCGACTTCCATGACGAATGGGAGGTCGGGTTCTGGATGGACTAGGAGTGGGGCGCTGGTGAAGGCTCTTTTGAGGGAGGAGAAAGCTTCTAAGGCCGCGGGTGTCCAGGACAGAGATTTGGGTTTCCCTCGGAGTAAGTTGGTGATCTTGCTATAGCTTAGAATGAAGCGGCGGTAAAAGTTGGCAAATCCAAGTAATCGTTGGAGCTCCTTAATTGTGGTGGCTTCTGGCCAGGAGGTTATAGCTTCTACCTTCCCCTCGTCCATCTGGATACCGTTATGGTCAATGTCATACCCCAGGAATTGTACTGTGGGTTGGTGGAAGGTGCACTTTTCAGCCTTGAGGAATAGGTGGTGCTCTCTCAGGCGTTGGAGGACCTCCACAACATGCTGGCGATGTTCGGCCTGGCTCCGGGAGTAGATGAGGATGTCATCTATGTATACAATGACGAACCGATGGAGAAACTCCCGGAGCACCTCGTGCATGAAGTCCTGGAATACGGAGGGGGCGTTGGCCAGTCCATAGGGCATTACAAGATACTCGTAGTGGCCAGTAGGGGTCACAGAGGCAGTCTTCCATTCATCCCCCTCATGTATTCGGATGAGGTTATAAGCACTGCGGAGGTCCAACTTAGTGAAGACGGTGGCCCCACGGAGATGCTCCAGGGCACTTGGGACGAGGGGAAGAGGAAATCGGAACTTGACTGTGATTTTGTTCAATGCTCGGTAATCGATACAGGGCCTCAAGCCTCCGTCCTTCTTGGCCACGAAGAAAAAGCTTGATGCAGCAGGGGAGTTAGATGGACGGATGTAACCTTGACCCAGTGCCTCCTTGATGTATTCCTCCATGGCCTTCTGCTCAGGAAGCGATAGGGAATAGATCTTTCCACGAGGCACTGGCTCACCCGGGATGAGATCTATGGCGCAGTCCCATGGCTGGTGTGGTGGTAAGCGGGAGGCTTGTTTGGGGCAGAACACGTCTCTGAAGGGGGCATAGCAGGCTGGAATTTCTAAGGACTGCTTCTCGATGGGACTCTCAATGGAGGTGGAATTCACAGGAAGGGCCTCGGGGAGTTTCTTCGGAGGAGATGGAGTCCCGGGGAAGCAGTCTGGGAAGCAATCCTTGCCCCACTTCAGGACTTCTCCCGTCTTCCAGGACAGAATGGGATTGTGCTTTACCAACCATGGGCGCCCTAAGATGATGTCCGCAGTAGACCCTTCCAGAACCAGAAGATGAATGTCCTCAGAGTGAAGTAGGCGCAGACGAAGAGTGATGGTCCCACGCGATAGCGAACATGTCTATGGCATAGTGGTGTTCCAGTTATCGACTGGACTTGGTACACTGTTTCAGTGGTGGTAGTCTGTAATTTGAGCTGGTGGCAGAGGTCCCGGGAGATGAAGTTTCCTGCTGACCCGGAGTCGATAAGGGCTGATACTGAAATAGAGACATCAGAGGCAGTAAGCATTACACAGGTAATGAGTGGTTCCATCTTAACGATATCAAGCTGAATCACACTCACCACAGGACGTGGAGGGCGAAGGGGGCATGCCAAGATCATATGCCCTTGAGCTCCACAGTATAAACAGAGACCCCGGGTCAGCCTTCTCTGCCGCTCAGCGGAAGATAATCGTTGCTTTTCTATGATCATGGGTTCTGGTGTTGGTTCTGGAGGATAACTGGGCTCTGGTCGGCGGAGGCAGGAGGTTGTGGCGTGGACGGGTATGGCTGCTAGACAGGACTGCATGCGGCTCGAGCATCGGATGGACAATTGCATGAATTTTTCCAATCCAAACGAATCATCATAGGCAGTGAGCTGTAACTGAAGCTGGGGTTCCAGCCCCAGTCTGTAGGTGGTCATTAGCGCTCTCTCATTCCATCCACTCGCCGCAGCGAGAGTTCTAAACTTCAGCGAGTATTCGGCAATTGACATGGTCCCCTGTTGTAAGTGATAGAGTTGCTCTCCCACAGCGGCATCTCCGTCTGTCCTTCCAAACACCTCGCGAAAATGCACCAGGAAGTTCTGCAGATCGTGAATGACGGGGCTGGCCTGAGTCCAGATCATTTCCGCCCATTGCAGTGCAGGTCCTGTTAGCAGGGAGATAATAAAAGCAATTTTAGAGGTGTCGGTGGGATATGAATGTGGTTGCATCTTAAAGGTGAGATTGCGCTGGAGGAGAAACCCGTTGCACTCCTCCGCCGAACCAGAGTAGGGCGCTGGTCGGGCCATGGGACTAGCGATGATGGTGGGCGAAGAAGTGCTGGTTGGGATGGAAGAGGTGATGGGTGGTGATGACGGCGGTGCCAGGGGATGGCGTAGCACTCATCGTAGTGAGTCTCCGAGCTCCTGGAATGGATCGGGGTGACTCATCTCTGCCGTCGGTGTTGGTCCGGTCTTCTGTTACAGAAGAGGTCTGACACAACAGGTTAGATTTATACAAAACAGTTTATTTGGTCACAGTGAGTACTGGTGTCGAGTCCGGAGGAAGTGATGGTGAGGGAAAGGTCCGTGAGAGAGTGCAAAGGATATGGAGAGTGGAGTAATCCGATTCTTTTGCTTGATTGAGGCGGAGGGATCCGGGTAAGCACACACCTCATGATCCTGGAACTAGGAGATACAGAGACACTTGGAGACAGGAGACACTAGGAGGCGAAAAAAAAAAAAAAACAAAACCACAGGAGTAGTAATGCAAGAAGTATTCAAAGGTACTCAGTAGCAAAGTCATTGAGTCCTCTACGTGTAAACGAGACCGGACGGTGAGGGTGTCTGAGGTGTGTGCTTTTATGCAGGCTGGTAATGAGGTGCTTGATTGGTGACAGGTGCAGGTGCTCAGAACTCAGGTGAGAGGGATCGTTGTGATTGGGTGGAGGTGGAGCCTGGCCGATCTGTTACCATTTTTGTATGTCCATGTTGGATGCAGAATTTTTATGCCTTCGAACCCAGTTTCATATCTATTTTATTTGTGTTAAAAGTTGCTAATGCCTGTAATGCTACTTCGTATTTATGAAAATAAAAATATAATTCTAAAATGATTGTAAATGTATGAAAATCTTAAATAGAATTTTAATCTATTATATTTGTTAAATCATTATTGCTAATATATCAACTGTATAAATTATAATATATTAATATTATTTATATAATTTACATTTGTATATGTTCACATATTTACACATAAAAGTAGTATAATGTAATATTTTTTAAGCTGCATTTATTTGATCAAAATACAGTCAAAAACAGTAATATTGTGAACTATTATGAGAGAATTTAAATAACTGATATCTATTTTAATATGTTTTAAAATGTAATTTATCATTGAAAAGCTATTTATTTATTAGCCCACCCATAACTCCAGTCTTCAATGTCAAATGATCCTTCAGAAATCATTATAATTTCATTATATTTATTATCAATGTTAAAAACATTTGTGCTGCTTAATATTTTGTGGAAATTGTGATATATTTTTAGAAGATTATGAATAGAATGTCCAAAAGAACAGCATTTATTTGAAATAGAAATATATTGTAACATTGTAAATGTCTTTACTGTCACTTTTGATCAGTTTAATGAACCTTGCTTAAAAAGTATTAATTTATTCAAAAAATATTGTAATAACCACAAACTTTTGAATGGTAGTTTATGTTATATTAAATATATTAACACATATAACTGTTGGCAGGTAGGTTAGTAGTAGCTAAATGTTGCAACTGTCTTCCATATTCCTTTTATAATTGTAGAAAATATATACTATAATGAAAACCCCCCAAAAATACAATCTTGGTTGGTAAGCCAGCAAATAAGGCAAAGGTCATTTTAATGAGGGTGAGCAGTTGTCGTTTCCCACTTTGTTGAGGATTGAAAAAATTTCCCAGCAGACAAAATTTCCTCACTCCGAGAACGCCTTTGAAGTCCTGTTTAAAAATAGAAAAACCAGGGTCGCAAGCCGACGAGTGGAGAGAAAAATGGTAAACGACGACGGTTTGTGAGTTTTGAGCGGCGCTCGAAATGCGGTTCGCAAGTCGTGGAGGTTTCTGACCTCTGCGGTGATTAATACTCAGTTTTATCGTGTCTGTAAGTGTGCTGGAGCGGTAATTGAACTGTTGTCATTTTCTATGAGAAGAAAATACAAGTGCTTTGACCTCTGCTGTGTTAAAAGATTCAAGTCAATTCAGCCCAACTGCGGTTGTCGTGGCAACTTGCATCTTTGATACAGGAGTGCGTATTGATGTGAGGTTTCCTCCCCTTTCTTCTAAAAAGGATGATGCCTTTTCTTGTGTGCAGCGAATGTTTTGATTTCTCAAAAGCTGAACGCATGAAGGCCAATGGTTTTGATTATGGTTTCACAGTACATAATTTACAGTTCCTCTCCACATCTGTTCGAAAGGGTTTTGAAGACACAAACACACCAGGAGAGAGAGGAAGATTCGGTTAGGGAGAATTCAACAGGGATGAAAATGTCTGAAGTTGTCAATTTGTCCCGTTAACTTAGGTGCCGATTTCATTACCTGCTGCATTTGGGTTTCCACACCACTCTCCTCGGTGTCAATGCGATTACCAGCATCCATTTCCAGAAAAAGGACGAATCCCAATGACACACTGTTTTTCCCGACACCATGAGTCATGCTTGCCTTACGCTGGCATTTCGGCGAGCGACTTCACACCCTCGCCGGGCTCCGCAGTTGAAACCTAACTGTATAGCGTGACATTATTTCCTGCTGTTTGAACTCATCCTGCTGGCTTTGTCCCCTGCCCTTGAATATGATAATAGAAGAGCCACTCGGAGAGACTGAGGAGATGTTCACAGCTGACATGGCAGGAACATTAGCATGTGGTGAAGGGCACATTGCAACCACAGTTCATGGAAGCAGGAGAGAGAAAGCAAAATGGCTAGTGACAGAACAAAGTTTATTAGAAAGGACAGCAGAGGCAAAGAGCCATGCGGCGTAACGTCGCCGAGCCGCAGTGCCGCAGACGCTCTCTGCCAGTTTCAGAGACACAAATAAAATAACAAAGAGACAGTACAAGGGGATCGTGGGTAAAATAAACCCTATCAATACTGTACGTCCTTCCTTAAAGTGAAAGAGACAGGCTTGGAGAGAGGGACAAACAGAAAGACAATAATAAATGTAGAGATGTGAAAATACTGCCGAGCTTTGCAAATGGAGCCTGGGAAGGCTGCCCTAAATACGGTTACACTGACCAGGCTATTGTTTTGCAAGACATTTAGTCAATATTTATTTATCGGTAGCTGTGTAGTTAGAGACAACACCTCAGGGTCTACTGACGGTTTAAAGACTATTTACACCTAATCATAAAATCATACATGACAAGACTTTAAAAAAGACAATGGGTTACTAAGAGCTCCTTTGTTCCAAGTACAAAAATATTGGACTGTGGTCCTTTAAAAAAGAAATGACAGTGCTATTGTAAAATGATGGTATGAGATGGTAGGATCACAGCACTGTGATATATACTATGGTAATGAATAATTACCATATTCGTACCTTTGTGCATATGCAAATGATTATGATGTTAGAAAGGTGGCGTTAAAATTTTTTTTTGTGATAAACTTTTTTTTTATTGAAAACTAGGTCATTTTTTTATTTTTGCTTTGCTTCATGGTTGTGTGTGTGTGTGTGTTTTGTTTAATTTTGTTGTTTGATTTTTTTTCTGTTTTCTTTTGCTTTTTATTTTCTTTCTTTTGTTTTTGTTTTTTCTGTTTTCTTTTGCTTTTTGTTTTCTTTCTTTTGTTTGTTTTCTTTTTTGTTTTGCTTTTGTTATACTTTTTGTTGTTTTTCTTCATTTTGGATACCAAACAAGGGTCACATGTCAATTAGATTTGGTTTGGAAACAATCTTTGATTTGGCAATAATCCTAAGACTCTACTGGATAAACTAAGAACCTATGGGATAAAATGGAATCTATCTATCTATCTATCTATCTATCTATCTATCTATCTATCTATCTATCTATCATCTTGATGTTATTTGGTTTCATATTTGATCCCACTAGGGTCTTTAAAAAATTTTTTCAAATAATTAAAGAAATTTCATTAGCATTTCTGTCCACATTCCTTTAGTTTTTTTTTGGGGGGGGGCTATTGTTGCTAAGCATGTAGATAAATATGTAATATTCAAGTTGATAATATTGTGTATATGTCATTTGTACAGTACAAGCAGGTGGAGCAGTACATGTCCTTCCACAAACTTCCTGCAGACATGCGGCAGAGAATTCATGATTACTATGAGCATCGCTATCAGGGGAAGATGTTTGACGAGGAGAGCATTCTGGGAGAACTGAACGAGCCACTCAGAGAGGTTAGTAGTAACATATAAGCCAGTTAGTGTATACTTTCATTGCATAGCTTGTATTCTAGTATTAAACAGTTCTATCCACTTATTTTGATATTCTTCATTCTTCAATTACAGGAAATCATCAGTTTTAACTGTCGAAAGCTTGTGGCCACCATGCCGTTGTTCGCCAACGCGGATCCCAACTTTGTGACCTCCATGCTCACCAAGTTACGCTTCGAGGTGTTCCAGCCAGGAGATTACATTATCAGAGAGGGGACCGTTGGCAAGAAGATGTATTTCATCCAACACGGTGTACTAACTGTTCTGACGAAGGGCAGCAAAGAGACAAAGATCTCGGACGGGTCTTACTTTGGAGGTAAGAAAACAGTTATCATTGGTTTGGATGGTTTGATGCAACTTTCATTTGATTCTTGATATTTGTATGATGATAGTTTTGAAATGTTGCTTAGCATAAAGCACTTTCTTATATAATCTAATGTGGATGAATTTGCAGTTAAGTTGCAGGAAATAAGTTTGTGTTTTTATTAGAGATGTTTTATGTGCTTAACGTTCAGGCTGGTACCACCGTGTTCTTCAGTGTTATCGGCTGGTTCTCCCAGGGAACCAAATCAGTGAATGGCCACGCTTTTGGAGCCTGGGGAAATTCCTCACCCAGCATAAGTTAACCATTCATGAAATTAATTTCACTCACAAGATTGAGGAAGGAGGGGAAGATAACAGATTGAGTTGTGCTTTGTGCTTTCTCATTACAATTTTCATTGTACTTTTTTGTTTGTTTTTTCCTGTACACTTTTTTTTGTTTTTGGCATTTATGAAGGCATCATGTTGTCCATTATTAAATGCCTTTTAAATAGCAAAAAAATACAATTTATTCACACTATATTTTACCTTGTATATAAATGAGTCTACCTAACAAATCAACATGCTCTATTTTCTGAAGAAAATGAGGGTGATGCAAATATTTTGAAATAAATTATACACCACCTGGTCTCCAAGTGCAAGCTAGCCTCTTTCCTGGTGTTCTGTGCCATTATAAACTCTATTACTGTCTCCTGTGTGGTTCTGGCATCACAACTAAGTAGTTTGTGCTATCAGTGAGCTGCAGCAGATTCAGTCAAGAGAAAAAAATTTTCATCATATTTTCCCAAAAAAAACTTTCTTTCTGCCTGGGCTCATTTGAGGTCATTACATGTTCAACAAGCCGCTCATAATCTCTTTTCCCATAAACTCTGTGTGAAAGTTCAGAAAGTAGGAGCAGGCTGGATTCTGGCCTAGTACTGCGCTCACCCAGTCCCCATATGTCATCTTTCTGGTTAAGCTGAGAATGCAATACTAGTACTACACACTGCAGTATAGGCTGTATACTGCCTACTATTTTACTATTTAAGAAAAATAGAATGTGAAACAGCACACAAATTTATATATACAGGTGCATCTCAATAAATTAGAATGTCGTGGAAAAGTTCATTTATTTCAGTAATTCAACTCAAATTGTGAAACTCGTGTATTAAATAAATTCAATGCACACAGACTGAAGTAGCTTAAGTCTTTGGTTCTTTTAATTGTGATGATTTTTGCTCACATTTAACAAAACCCCACCAAATAACTATCTCAACAAATTCTAATAATGGTGACATGCCAATCAGCTATCAACTCAAAACACCTGCAAAGGTTTCCTGAGCCTTCAAAATGGTCTCTCAGTTTGGTTCACTAGGCTACACAATCATGGGGAAGACATTCATTGCCAAAGAAGCTGGCTGTTCACAGAGTGCTGTATCCAAGCATGTTAACAGAAAGTTGAGTGGAAGGAAAAAGTGTGGAATAAAAAGATGCACAACCAACGAGAGAACCGCATCCTTATGAGGATTCAAGAATTTGAGTGAACTTCACAAAAAATGGACTGAGGCTGGGGTCAAGGCATCAAGAGCCACCACACCACAGACTGTCAATGACTTTGCTACAGTGTCGTATTCCCTTGTTAACCCACTCCTGAACCACAGACAACGTCAGAGGCGTCTTACCTGGGCTAAGGAGAAGAAGAACCGGACTGTTGCCCAGTGCTCCAAAGTCCTCTTTTCAGATGAGAGCAAGTTTTGTATTTCATTTGGAAATCAAGGTCCCAGTGTCTGGAGGAAGAGTGGAGAGGCACATAAACCATGTTTTGTTTGAAGTCCAGTGTTAAGTTTCCACAGTGTGTGATGATTTGGGGTGCAAGTCATCTGCTGGTGTTGGGTTCATTGTGTTTTTTAAAACCAACGTCACTGCACCCGTTTACCAAGAAATTTTTGGAGCACTTCATGCTTCCTTCTGCTGACCTGCTTTTTGAAGATGCTGATTTAATTTTCCAGCTGGATTTGGCACCTGCCCACACTGCCAAAAGGCACCAAAAGTTGGTTAAATGACCATGGTTTTGGTGTGCTTGACTGGCCCGCAAACTCACCAGACCTGAACCCCATAAAGAATCCATGGGGTATTGTCAAGAGGAAAATGAAAAAACAAGAGACCAAAAAATGCAGATGAACTGAAGGCCACTGTCAAAGAAACCTGGGCTTCCATACCACCTCATCGGTGCCACAAATTGATCACCTCCATGCCACGCCGAATTGAGGCAGTAATTAAAGCAAAGGAGGCCCTACCAAGTATTGAGTACATGTTCAGTAAATGAACATACTTTCCAGAAGCCAACAATTCACTAAAAATCTTTTTTTTTTTATTTTTTTGGGGTCTTCTAGTAGTCTACTTTGTTGATATAGTTAATTGGTGGGTTTTTGTTAAATGTGAGCAAAATCATCACAATTAAAAGAACCAAAGACTTAACTACTTCAGTCTGTGTGCATTGAATTTATTTAATACACGAGTTTCACAATTTGAGTTGAAATTACTGAAATAAATGAACTTTTCCAAGACATTCAAATTTATTTTAGATGCACCTTATACTGGAATATATATATATATATATATATATATATATATATATAATATCATATATACATATATATATGATATATATATATAATACCAACATCGTCGTTATTATTATTTTTAAAGCATCAAGATGCTTAAAAGATCAAAAGTGACAGCAAAGACAGACAGTCTTTATAATTTTAAATATGCTGTTTCTTTCTGAACTTTCGATTCATCAGATAACCTTGAAAAATGTTACACTATTAACAGCAACCCTGTTTTCAACATTGATAATAATAGAATACAAAAAATTATTGAGTAACAAATCAACGTTAGAATGATTTCTGAATGATCATGTGACACTGAAGACTGGAGTTATGATCCTGGAAATTCAGCTTTGCATCACAGGAATACTTAAATTTTAAATTATATTTTAAATGTTTACTTATAATAATATTTCACAGTATTACCATTTTTGTTGCATTGTTGATCAAGTAAATGCAGGCTTGGTAAGCATGAGACTTCTTTCAAAAACATTAAAAAATCTTACCGAACCAAAACTTGAACAGTAGTGTGTAAAATGTACTTATCTACTATATTTTTGGCATTTTTAATTCAGTTATTCCAATTTTGTTTACAATTCATTTTTAAGAAATTTGTATGTCAAAATGTTGTCAGTCAAATAATCAGTTGAGAAGGAAATCACAGCAGATATCTCATGGTACTACTGTATATGATTGCTATACTTTTATACACAATGAAATATGAATATGAGATTCATATTTAATGGTATATGAAAGAATAGCAATGCCTCATAATACAGTCTAAAAACATTTGTATTACTGTGGTAATATGTTCAAAACCATGTTCCCTGTTGAAAAAAAACCCAGCATATGCTGGTTAGGTATGTTTTGAAGCATGGCAGCTGGTTTAAGATGGTCCTGAGCTGGTTATGAGCTGGTCCTAATCAACTAGCTCCTGCTTAGGACCAGCACATGACCAGTTAAGGACCAGCTCAAACCAGCTGCCATGCTTCAAAACATACCTAACCAGTAGATGCTGTTTCAACAGGGTTGTCTTTGTATTTTTATGCATCATCTCATGTTGATTTTTTATTTCTGTTTCTCCATGTTCCCTGACCCTCACACCACCCTTCTCCCCCCTTTCCACCTCAGGATGTGTTAGTGAGTGTGTGTGCTCTGGTGGCTCTTGGCAGCATGTTCTTCATGACCCTGGCCATGATGACTGGACAGAGAGAAAAAGAGTGAAAAAGAGAATGAGAATAATCTCTACAGGTTCTTGAAGGACCAACAGCACCTTGTTTAATAATCTTAAGTGCTATAAGCTACTATAATTGGAATACAACACATAAAATGTTCTTACTACCAAACAGATCAATGAAATGACTGTTTTGAACAGTACAACTTTGTTTGTGACAGTCTGACAGCCAAAATGAATCTGAGCACATGGTACATGTTATCCAATCAAAATTCATATACATTTTTAGGTTTATTAAGTAATTGTCATTGCTCATTTTAAGACTACTAGATTTATGCTTAAAACAAGCAAGTAAACAAGTAAAAACGTATCTAATTTGTGCGATTCAGTGGTGAAGCTTTGTGTGAGTTAGCAAAATGGCTAACAGTCCTTAGCAGCTTTAACTGTACAATTTGCATAAACATATACAGAGAAGCACGCAAATTCACTTCTTTAGCTTTTAAAATGGTATGAACTAGTCAGTGAACTTTTAGGAAAACAGTAATACTGTATTTCTTAGGTGCAAAGGCGAGATACTGCCTGAGAACACCCAATTACCACATTAGTGTTGACAGTCCCGTGTCCTCTCCTCAAACCTCCTGCTTGTCTGTCGCTTAGAAACTTTCTCTGCATTTGAGATAGAGCTTTTACTCTGTGATCTGACTGGACAGATGATGGCTGAGTACAACTCTAAGCTGTCAAAATGGTATTTTAATGCTCTGGCTACAGATAAAAAAAAAGACTATTCAAAAAAGCAACCTCAAAGTATATAAAGTCTGAGTCACTTTTACATTTACAGCAAGTATATTTAATTCATGGTGCCCACTATTGTGAATTTATGCACATATTAATAGTGCTGGAGTGCTCTAAACTTTTATGTTTAATGCTCAGTTAGGGGCTGGATGCTAGGGTATACCCATTCATACATTCATTTATTTACTCTTCATTCTATTATTTATACACATAAATGCACATATATACTTGTAAAATTTTGGTTGCTCTTACAAAAAGAGTAGGATACATGTTCTTCCCGTGTGGCTTTCAATTTGCTCATGTTGCAAAATGTCCACAGAGATCTGTTTGCTGACTCGAGGCAGAAGAACAGCCAGCGTAAGAGCTGACACGTACTGTCGTCTGTACTCACTCTCTGTGGACCATTTCAATGAGGTGTTGGAGGAGTACCCCATGATGCGACGTGCCTTTGAGACCGTAGCCCTCGATCGGCTTGACCGCATAGGTGAGAGCTGTCAGTTCAATAGGCCTACGTTATTCACAGCTGCTCTGAGATGCCCTTGAAGAGTGGAGAGTTTAATAAGCGGTCACATCTTGTCCCTTGCTTTTATTCAAAATATTCAGTTTGAAATACATTTTTACTTACATAATGTGATGTATTATAATTGAAACAGGATATTCAATTAGAAAAAATTGGCTATTGGTGAACATTTATCCAACAACCCCTGTTGCTTAAGTCAGGGGTGTCCATACCTGCTCCTTGAGCACCACTTTCCTGCAGAGTTCAGCTCCAGCACACCTGCCTGGAAGTTTCTAGTGATCCCAAATGTGTTGATTAGCTCATTCAGGTGTGTTCAACTGGGGTTGGAGCTACACTCTGCTTGAAGGTGGCTCTCCCGGAGCAGGATTGGACACCCCTAACTTAAGTGATGTCGGTGGAAAAAGAAAGATGAAGCATTAACACCAGTAAATTTTGGTCAGTTTTTATTTCATGTTGATAAGGTATGTAAGGTTATCATTTTAATAACTGAAATAATATTTGATTAATAGCATGCTCTGAACTTGGGATTTACAGTTAACTTTGATAAATGGAGATGTCTGCACTCATTTGCACGTATTAGCCCTGGAATTGCCAGTTGGAGCAAGGAACCATTCCATATTAATCAAATTAAATAAACATGTTAATCTTCCCAGCCCTACATTTGGACATGTTTACAGTTTAAATCAAAATACATTCTTGAGTTTGTTATCCATGCATTTCTGTCTTCCTTTATGTCCTCACAGGAAAGCAGAACTCTGTACTCCAGCACAAGGTCCAACGGGATCTCAATTCCGGAGTTCTGAACTACCAAGAAAATGAGATCATCCAGCAGATTGTACAGCATGACAGGGATATGGCCCATTGTGCCCACCTCATGCAGACTCCTCCTCCAGCTCCTCACCCAGCACCGACTCCATCTTCTCACACCCCTGTCATCTGGGCACCTCTTATTCAGGCTCCTCTACAAGCTGCAGCAGCCACCACTTCAGTCGCTATTGCCCTAACTCGCCACCCCCATTTGCCCCATACTCTCTTCCGACCCCCTGTCCCACTGCTTGGCTCGCTGAAAGACCAGCCAGGCTATGTAAAAAGGTTCCCAACTGCACTTTCGGGTACTGCTGCATTTGGTGGCTCCTCCTCAACCAGCTCGCAGTTCAGCTCTTGTATTGAGACCCCAATTCTGGACACACTCAGGACTGAAAGATCATCTACCTCCACACCTCCGCTACCATCCTCCAGCTCTCTGCCATCCACCATCACAACAACAGTCACCACCACCACCTCCAACATCACAGAGTCTTCCTTCTACCCCCATAGACCCCTTGCCTCCCATGGGTCCAAAGACTTCAGTATTTCCCAGCTTCATCCTCAACCACAACTTCCTCAGGCCTCTTTCCCCAGCATTGCTGCATCACTTCCTGGTTTCTTCAAACAAGGAGCAATTGGAGGAGAGGCTGTCCAGCTTGCAGTTCCCCCTGCGTCCACCCTTACTCCTTTGATAGCGCACTCAGTAAGTCCCATCCTGACCCAACTGCATTCAGCTCAGCCAAATCCTCAACAAACAAAACCAATTCAAGATTTGAATAAAGTTGCAAGGACAGCCTCCCAGTCTTCTGTAACAGGGTCCCCTGTCCGCCCCAGTAGCATTATTGAACAAGTCCCAAGTCCAACAAGTGTCACGTCCCAACATGCTCAGATTGGTCTACAGCCAGATGTTCTTTCCCAGCTTTCCCAAGAACCATCTGCTCTTGCTTCCCTTGCACAATATGGGTCCGGAAATGCGTCCCCATGTAGCACACCTTCAGCCTGGAGCCCAACATGCCAGAGTCCTACAGTGGAAAAGATGAGAATGTCCATGCACAGCCAGCCTGCTAGCATCTCTGGATCCCAAAGCTCACTACTAAACCCTCAGACACTCTTCCCACCACCACCTCAACCAAGAGAAAGGGGTGGATCTCTAGTTGACTTACCTTACCAAGACTTAAGCACCATTTCCATGTCTCTCCCCACCCCAGGACTACCTGAAAAGTCCAAGCCAGTTGGAAGAGGACCGCAACCACCGGACTTATCCCATCACAGAGGATCTGCTTCAGGTTACTCGCCGCTCCCGTCGCCCCCACCCCTTATAAAACCATTTAGTTCAAAACCTGGTCATGTTGTCCTATCAAGACAAACTTCCAAGTTGTCCATAACTCAGACTGGGTCCTCAGGTGGGTCACCAGCCCATGGATCTAGTGACAGGTCCACCCCGGGGACTCCAAGCTTGCACCCCAAACTCCCGTCGAACTTGTGAGAATGGATTGCACCCTCCTACGATGAGTGAGCAAAATTTTTTAATACGTCAAAGACACTGACATTTCTCACCAGAGAAGGAGGGTGTATGTTCATCTACTTGGATTTCTATTAGTCCAATGACTTCCCTATTTGTTATGCCAAAAGAAGGAATGGACTAACAAAACTGACCGAAGAATGAAGGTTTGACTTAAATTTGTCTTCCAAGTTCTGTCAGTAATTTTTGCAATATTATTGTCTGATGTTAAGACTGTATAGGGATATGCAAATTATGACTTCCAAAAAAAAACAAAGAAAAAAAAAAGTTACTTCAAAGTAATAATTCTAAAGGATGTATGCATGTTTGTGATTGTGTGTGTGTGTGCGAGCGACTGCTATTGTCATGTTATAATAGTGTGCTCTTTTAAAGGAGGGAATTATGCTGGGTCAGGGAAGTAAAGCTACATTCATCGCACTTCATCAGTCGGGCATCATCTGTCATTGTGAAAGAACACACCGTACAGGTCTCTCCGGGCAGGTGGCACAGATATATACACACACAAACACAAAGGTGCACAGATACGTTCACACATGCACAAACAAACCTAGCCCTCAACATCCCAATTATCTAGACCTAGTATGATCTTTCCGCTAGACCTTGACCCCATACATACCTCTTTGCTGACGAAGAGGTACTGCTCAGTATCTATGGCCTTTCCTTTTTGTAACAATACCGCCTTAGTGTCTGGACACCAGGGAACGACACCCTCACTTCCACAACAGAACCGAGAATATTAAGAATGTTTTGCAATCATTTTGTATGTGCTTTGTATGTGAACTGCAGTACTTAAGCAATAAAACTGTATGCTTGGTTTTTGTACATGCACAGAGGTTAAACTGTAAATTGCAGCTTCCTTCCTGTCTAACAAAAGATATTGGATGATTGTGACAATGGCATCGACTCTACTATGACGCAGTTAAAAAAAAAGCCCACTGCAGTTACCAAAGCTTATGAGTTAAGACCTGTAATTACAATGTCATGTTTGAATTTGGGTTTGTATGTTTAATTTCTGTTTTGCATCTGTTCAAATGCACATTTTGTATAATGCAGTAAGCCTATACCCCACAATTTGCATGGTTATATATGCTTTCTGGTTGTGCAATACATGTTTTGGTTAGTATGTATTATATTTCATATCAGTGAAATTAAACATTTTTAACCATTTAAAATGTATTTCAGCAGAGGTACAGCAGACTAAAATAACAAAAACAACTCTGCTAACACAATAGTTAGCCTAGCACCTGCTATGATATGCCATATGTGGCTGGTCGTAAAAGGAGGAATAGTATTTTTCTAAGTGTCCTTCCTTTTGAGCAAAGCTTACACAGGTGGATCATGAAAAATCCCTGCTTTATCCCAGGTTATTATTATATATTGTATAATTTGTATGATTTTATAATACATGTCTATGTATATATATATCTATTGTGTATGTGTTTGTTTTGTTAATCTATATAGTCATAATTTAATATATATATACTGTCATCATCAGTCTGCAGATACTGTCATTATACATCACTCGGTCCTTCCGCTCTCAATTTTCTTCCATTCTTGCAATATGCATTTGATTATCATATCATTAATTTAATTTTCAGACCCTGATTTTTTTCCAAGTAAACATCATTCCCTGCACTGAAGTTGGATAAAATTGCAAGGCAAAATCCAAATGAGAGAGGTATATGTGATCATGTATCAAAGCATCAAAGAGCTTTTTGTTAGTATTACAGAGCACACATTACATTACACCATAATATTTCTCTTTTTCAGGTCTGAGTGTGTGTATGCGTGTTTTCTGTGCATTTATGTTGTAGCATTTTATAATATTCTGTGCATTTATTATTTATCATAACCAAAGTGAGGTATCATTAATGATTGTTATACAGTTGTATTTTTAACATAAATTAGACATAATTACTGACAGCCTGACTTTAACATTAAAAGGTGGTCAAGTATTGGTGGCCAATGTGCTCATAAAGGATGCTCATTCCTGTTGGTTTTCGAGAATTGTAATCCAAATCAGAATTTATGGTCACTGTATGGCACAATGGTTAAGCCATATGGCATATCCGAGATGGACAAGTTGTGTCATTATGCATCAGTCTACAGTGCATCAAAAAAAAACATTTGTTCTTCCATCGTAACAAGCTTCCTCCTGGAATATGTCCCCTTCGGAACTCATAGGCATATTAGTGCAATATTTTCACATGGAATATGAACAACTGCCGTCAGTTATTATTTTATATTATTTATTTTTTTAGTTAAAAGATTACCAGACTTGCTATATTTGGTCAGTGTTTCACTGTATCATGATTATAATTATAATAATTATGGTAACAACATGTAACATGACTAACATGCTTCAGATTCAAAATATTACAGAATATAATGTTCATCATGAATACTAAATAATCATATATGTCATATTCACGAGTCGCTATATTTCATTTCGCACATGTAACCTATAAATAGTTGTAAAAAATATCGATTTATTGTTTTTTCTTTAATCCGTCTGTGTTAGTCTTTATTGATCTTCTCTCTATTTCCTGACCAGTTGCATCTTAAGTAAAGGCCCTCCCTGTATTTACTAGATTTAAGCTATTATGTTTTAGTGTTTACACATTTTAACCAATTCATTTATTTCTAACCCTTATACAACACACAGTCCCAAAATGAAGATTTAATGAAAATTTACCCTCGGGCCATCCAATATGTAGATGAGTTTTTTTCTTCATCAGAACAGATTTGGATAATTTAGCATTACTTCACCATTGGATCCTCTGCAGTGAATGGGTACTGTCAGAATGAGAGTTCAAATCACATGATAAAAACATCACAATAATCCACAATCAATCAACATGATTCCAGTCCATCAATTAACATCTTGTGTTTGTAAAAAAAACAAATCCATCATTAAGGCATTTTATCTGTTTAGAGCGGTTTTGGACTGTTTTCACTTGTAAACCTTGGTTGATTTCTGCATATTGTCCTCCTGATGCCGACACACTACTTTTTCCCACTAGGAAAGCCATATTCTGCAAGGGATAATATTTGAATGTGAAAACACCTTTTATTAGAGATATGCACCATTTCACTTTACAAGAGGTTTAATTGATGGCCCTGGAGTGGTGTGGATTACTTTTGGATTATTATGATGCTTTTATCAGCTGTTTGACGCAACCCATTCACTGCATATGATCCATTGGTGAGCAATTGATGTAAAGCTAAATTTCTCCAAATCTGAACTGCAAATTTTCATTTTGTGTGAACTATTTCTTTAAAGTAAGAGCAGGCCTTGACATCACGTCAAGTGCACAGTTATTTAAGCTGTACAAAAACAGTCTGTTATGCAGCTTGATATTGCAAACTTGTATTTGTTATCATATTTAATTTACTACCCTTAGCTACATAAACATACTGCTTTGGCGCACAAATTTTTAATGTTCGTCGTCTGTTTACCTATCGTCTTATAATATGATGGGAAGTTCGCACACCACGGGAACTTGCTTGCTTCCTGCAGTTGACAATAAGGTCAAATTGAGATATTTTCACATAGTTCATTACTATTATATTAATACAATCAATGTAATGAGTTGTGGACTCTTCAACATTTTTAATCGCTTGAACAGCCTCTAATTTTG
This sequence comes from Sinocyclocheilus anophthalmus, assembly GCA_018155175.1. NCBI lineage: Eukaryota > Metazoa > Chordata > Actinopteri > Cypriniformes > Cyprinidae > Sinocyclocheilus > Sinocyclocheilus anophthalmus. The sequence continues at coordinate 184,524 of JADLZN010001616.1, forward strand.
CTTTTCTGGCATTCATACATCATCTCGATCGCATGGCTTCTGTAACTGTTGTGAATTCTTCCCTTTAAGTTTAAGACTTGCGATCTGCGTGATGTTTCAGTAATGACTTACGTAAATAACGTAGTGCAGGTTTCACCGCATGTACGGTCTTAGCGTAATTGCCTATTCACTAAGTTACCTCAGCATGGCAGTCATACTGCGTGCTCTCACACAGGTGCAGCGTTTATGTGCAAGAGAAAGTGTGTGACAAAGTGAGTTACTTCGATGTATATTGTTAATTACCTAGATTATTACAGTGTACCACAATTGTGTTAACCTCGACAGTGTTTATGATGTTATTGAAGTTTAGCGATCTTTCTGAGTGTAATTTGATCCTGTTTAACGAACGGCTTAGCCCGTTAGCATCGCAGTGTGCATTGTTCACGTTTACAATTGTATTACATTTAAGGGTAACATTTTTATGGTCATAATACCTTTCAATGACCATTATTACTACCATCTGTATTAATGATGCAGTCGCATTTATATATATAACTTATATTTCATTGTTTGTAATCTTACTATGCAGATTGTTATTCTCACAGAGATATTGCTGATATATTTCTCAGTTTATATTCTATATATCAGTGCACTTTACAAAGTTGTTTATTATAGAATTTGTGATGTTGAGTCATTGGTTATATTTGAACAATGCATATTTATATCTGTTGTTTTATTTATTTCAGAAACTACCTCAAATACACTAACATGTTTATATGGTCAAATCTTGTGCAATAAATGGTCAAACTCAATATGATGACTCGACTGACTCCCTGACAAGAGTTCTGCAGCGGTCAGTAATTATTAACCAGCATTCAGTGGGGCAGTCCTCAACATTGGTCCTTCGAGACGGATCTATTGACTACTGCAGTGATGTCATCGAAAGAGCAAGTCACTTCTCTACCTCCAGCTGAGACGTCAGACAGACCCTCACGGCATCGTCGAACACCCAGACATCTGGAGGAGTATCTTCTTGATTATGGCCATCACCGACCTGCTCTTTCCTCCCCACCCACAGAAGAGGTACAAGCGAACCAGAAAGGAGCAGCAGCCGCAGTGGGCCTAGCTAGTCTGTCACAACCAGTCTCCAGCCAGGGTGAGCATCCAGACACAAGCTCCACAGACTTGTTGAGCATGAGTTCATTGAGGAAAATGTTGAAGTCTATTTCTGACAAGGAGAAGGATGAAGCTGCTGATATGGCTGCACTTCACAGTAAACTTCAACAATATGAAAACCGGCAGCGTCGGCGAAAAGAGCTGATAGAACATATCACGTTGTTCCTGAGGGAAGAAGAGGATGAGGAGGATGGTCAAAGTGGAAAGCCCGCAACATCACCAGCAAGATCCCCTTCAGTAACTTCTTCACATCTGCCTCCCTTAAGTCATTCTACACCTTCATCACAGTCACCTGATATTGAGGGACGTGTGAGTGACACACGAAGGAATGTAAGTAAATCTCCTGCGGAGGCTGAGGACTTCAACCCTGGATTTGTTCCAATACGTCCAGTCAGTTCAATCCCCTTGTATTCACCAGTTTCATCTGGAACGTTACATTCTGTTTCGCACCAACAACAACCTGTGACAAGAGCAGAGACTGTGCCATCACCCTTTATGAAGCAGTTTTCCCTTTACGAGGATGCTGGAAAAGCCTTTCAGCCCCAAGTGCAGCCACATCTAATGGCACCTACGCCAGCCTACCAGGATGTTAATGCAGCATATGGCCACTTGGCAGTGTCACCTTCACAACAACAGTTTACTGCTCTGCCTACAGCAACTTTTGTGACTCCTCATTATACTCTTATGACTCCAGTCGCATCAGTCTCTAAAACCCAGCCTAGAGTTCCAGTTATGACTCTGAATCCACCTGCCTTTGATACCCCCTCTCTACAGCCATTTAATAAGGCACTGAATCCTACAGAATACTTTGTGCCTCACCGCCCTTACCATGCTGCCCCCCAGCCAAAGATTCCTGATTTTGTGAATGACAACGAAAGGGAATTTGCTAACCTGAAGCTAGCACTGGACAACCTTCTTGAACCTCATGCAGAGCTAGATGAGAAATACAAGTACCATATTTTGCTGGAGCACCTCAAATTGCCTGAGGCACAGATGATTGGCCAGTCTTGTCGCCATCATCCATATCCATACTCAGCAGCTATGCAAGCCCTTCAGTTGCAATATGGTCAACCACACCAGCTGGCTCAGAGTGAAATAGCAGCAATCCTCACAGCACCGGAGGTCAAACCAAATGATGCTCACAGCTTTCAGAGCTTCGCTCTCCGCGTCCACCTCTTAGTGAGTATGCTGTTGTCCTTGGAGGGTCCCAGAGGGATGGAGTTGAACTGTTGTTCACATGTAGATCGCTTGCTCAGTAAGCTGCCCAAGTACTTAAGAGATGGCTTCATAGAGTTTCTCCAGCTGCAAGGAAAGCTCAACTCCCGAAGTATTAACCCGTACAACCTACAAGACTTTGCTGGATGGCTCCAAGTCAAGGCTCAGCAACAAAGACTCTCCAGTAGGTTAGTGCAACGTTACCAGTATGAAAGAGCTTCCAGCAATTTAAAGGAGAAGAACGCAGCTAAATCGACCAGCCAAAGTACAACCTTGTATCATGGTGCATCACCCACAGAGTCTAAAGCATCTCCCAGTCCTAAGGTGTCTCGGAAGAGAACATCACCTAAAGTTATCTGCCTGTTCTGTGGCAGCAAAGATCACTACATCACTCGATGCAGCAGTATCAGAGAGCAGCCTGTTGCTGAACTTTGCAAGTGGATTTCGGAGGAAAAGCGCTGCTGGAAATGTGCTCGTTCTCATGCACCTGAGACCTGTAATCTAAAGAAACCCTGCAGTGACTGTGGTGGTATTCACCTTGAAGTGCTCCATGGTGTGGCCCAACGTCATGCAACTGACACATCATCAGCTAACTCTGAGAGCCGTATCTACCTCTTACCATCCATTGCTTCAGGCAGAGTTCTTCTGAAAGTGGTACCAGTTCTGCTACACCACAAATCGAAAACATTTGAGACTTATGCTATACTAGATGACGGGGCACAGCGCTCCATGATCCTGCCCACAGCCGTCCAGCAGCTCCAGCTGAAAGGTGAACCTGAGAATCTAGCCCTTCGTACCGTCCGACCAGACACTACTCACCTCAATGGCACAAAGGTCACCTTTGAAATCTCCCCAAGAAATAACCCAGAGAAACGTTATCAGGTGTTGGGAGCATTTACAGCTTGTGGTCTTGATCTGGTGGAACTGACATACCCAGTTCAGGCTCTTCGGAGATGGTATGCACATCTAAGGGGAGTTCCACTACAGCCATTTCACAAGGTGCGTGCGCTGGTACTCATTGGTTCAGACCAAGTTCATCTCATCACTGCCAAAGAGCCTATTCGCCAAGGCACTAAAGGGGGTCCAGTAGCAGTCCATACAGCTCTTGGGTGGGCTCTCCAAGGAGCAGTAATGTGTACCACAGACCAGGTACCAGTGCAACAATGTTTCTTTATCTCCAATGCCCACACAGATGATCTTCTGTACAGAAATGTGGAAAGGTTATGGCAACTGGACGTGTTGCCCTTTCGCAATGAGAAGCTGGTGGTCCGGTCCAGACAAGATAACGAGGCTGTGCAGCTGCTTGAGTCCCAAACGCAGCAAGTCAGTGTACAGGGTGTACAACGTTACGCCACTCCTCTTCTGTGGAAGCCAGATGCACTTAAGCTCAAGGGGTCTATGCAATCTGTTCTGGCAAACCTGAGGAGTACTGAAAGGAGACTCCAGAAAGACCCTAAGAAGGCTTCAATCTACTTGGGAGAGATTGCCAAGCTCATCGAAGCAGGTTATGTAGCCAAACTCAACCAAAGGGAAGCAGCCCAGGCAGAAGAAACATGGTACCTGCCCCACCATCTGGTGAGCCATAACACTAAGCCACGACTGGTTTTCAACTGTTCGTTCAAACGCCAGGGTCTATCTCTTAACAACCAACTCCTGCCTGGTCCTGCACTTGGACCATCACTGTTGGGTGTCCTGCTACGGTTCAGACAGCATCATGTGGCTGTAATTGCAGATATCAAGGGCATGTTCCATCAGGTTCGTCTCCTACCAAAGGACAGACCCTTTCTCCGTTTCATTTGGAGAGTCCTGCGGATTGAAGACACCCCTGATGTGTATGAGTGGCATGTTTTGCCATTTGGTACAACAAGCAGTCCATGCTGTGCCATCTTCGCTCTGCAACATCATACTCGTAATTCTGAAGCCAAATATCCAGGGTTACAAGAAATAGTACACCAGAGCTTCTATGTGGACAATTGTCTCGCAAGCTTTCCTACTGTTTCTGCAGCTAAACAAACAGTGGATCAACTACGCAGCATGTTAGCAGAAGGAGGATTTGACCTCAGACAGTGGGCTAGTAATCACCCAGCTGTGGTCTCTCATCTTCCTACTGAAGCCCGCTCCTCTGCCACAGAGCAGTGGCTAGTTCAAACCCATGTTGACCCGATGGAGCCCACATTGGGGATTCGGTGGAACTGTGCAAATGATACCCTTGGCTATCTTTACAGGCCCATTGAGCATGCAGCACTGACTATGAGAGCAGCCTACCAGGTGCTGGCATCTCAGTATGATCCATTGGGGTTCGTACTACCATTTACCACCAGGGCTAAGGTAATCATCCAACAGTTGTGGGCGAAAAGGAGAGACTGGGATGACCCAGATCTACCGCCAACCCTTAAGGCGGCCTGAATAAGTTGGGAGAGTGAGCTTGAACATTTCAGGGCAGTATCCATTCCCCGCTGTTACTTAACAGCCTTCACAACTACAGCAGAACAGAACATTTCCCTCCATGTGTTCTGCAACGCATCTGAAAAAGCGTATGGGGCAGTGGCATATTTCGCAGTTCAATCCGACAGTGACATTCACGTTTCCTTCATAATAGCCAGATCGAGGGTTGCTCCAAAACGGCAGCAGTCTATACCTCGTCTGGAGCTTTGTGCCGCCTTAGCTGGAGCACAGCTAGCCAAACTGGTGAAGAATGAGATGACTCTCTCCATCAGTCAGACAATCCTATGGACAGACTCCTTGACTGTGCTAGAGTGGATTCAGTCAGACTCCTGTCGATATAAGGTGTTTGTCGGAACCCGAGTCTCCGAGATACAGGAATTAACAGATCACAGATCCTGGAGGTACGTGAATACACAGGAAAACCCCGCTGACAACATAACACGAGGTAAATCGCTCCAAAGTCTGGCTGAGCCTAGTCGATGGAGTCAAGGACCTCCATTCTTGAAACAGAGCCAAGAGCACTGGCCTAAGAAACCTGAACTCACACAGTCAGAGGAAGCATCCGAATTGAAAGGGCTTCCATGCTACTGCCTAATAGCAGTTAACACTGCCTCCAACATCCCTGATTCTACTCAGTTGTTGTTTTTTTTTTGGTGTGTCATTTCGGAGTGAATTAGTGGGAGGCAACTCGACAGGCCTGCGAAGGGGCGGCCACATCGGATTCTGCATCCAGTGAGCCTATGACTAGTAAAGAGGCAGAAGCTGCCCTGCTAAGAGCATGCCAACTCCAGAGCTTTCCCGAAGAAGTTGCTGCCCTCAAGGCACAGAAATCAGTTCCTGCACACAGCCGATTAGTCAGCCTTGCTCCGGAATGGGATCCACTGAAAACCATGATAAGAGTTGGAGGCCGATTAAGGAGGCTAGCAAACTCAGACCCAGAACAAATCCACCCCATTGTGCTGGACCCAAGACACGCAGTAATGAAGCTCCTTATCAAAGAATTTGATGAGCGTCTGTTACACCCAGGAGCAGAAAGAGTCTACGCTGAAATACGTAGACAGTACTGGATTCTCAGAGGGCGTCAGGCCATAAAGTACCATCAACTTCACTGTCTGTCCTGTCAGCGATGGAGAGCTCAGCCAAAGGTTCCGCCAATGGCAGATTTGCCACCAGAACGCCTCCGACTGCTCTGTCCACCTTTCCACTCAACTGGTGTTGACTGCTTCGGCCCATACCTGGTCAAAATAGGAAGGCGAAATGAGAAACGCTGGGGGCTAATTTTCAAATGTCTCACAACTAGGGCAGTACACATTGAGCTCCTCAATTCAATGGATGCAGATGCCTTCCTTCTTGCGCTCCGCCGGTTCATGGCCAGAAGAGGTAAACCACACGAGATCCGTTCGGATTGTGGCACCAACTTCCGGGGAGCTGACAGAGAATTGAGGGAAGCTTTCTCAATTATGGAGCCAGAACTCAAAGCCCAGCTTTCAGACTATCAAATTAGCTTCAAGTTTAATCCACCCAGTGCTCCACACTTTGGCGGAATATGGGAGCGTGAAGTCCGTTCCATAAAGAATGCTCTCCAGGTGGCTGTCGGAACCCAAGCTGTCACAGAAGATGTTCTATCCACAGTCCTAGTGGAAGTTGAAGGGATCCTCAATTCGAAACCACTAGGATATGCCTCAACCGATGTCGCTGACATGGATCCGATTACTCCTAATATTCTCCTAATGGGGCGGCGGGATGCATCACTGCCTCAGGTGGCATACGCTCCAGGAGACATGGGGCGACGGAGATGGCGGCACTGTCAGAGCATGGTGGACCAGTTCTGGATACACTTCACTAGAAACTACTTGCCTACGCTCCAGACCCGGCAGAAGTGGCATAAAGCTCCAAAGAACCTGGAAATTGATTCTGTCGTACTTATTGTGGATCCGCAACTCCCAAGAGCTCAGTGGCCCATAGTCATAGTTCGAAAGACATTGCCCAGTAGTGATGGATATGTGCGGACGGCTGAAGTTGTCGTTGATGGTAAAGCTTACATCAGACCAGTTGCCCGCCTGATAGAGTTGCCTGCTTTAGAAAGTAATACTAAAGACATTTAGAGAATTCCCTTTATTACCCATATGCTGCTCAATGTGGGGGCGGCTGTTGTGAATTCTTCCCTTTAAGTTTAAGACATGCGATCTGCATGATGTTTCAGTAATGACTTACGTAAATAACGTAGTGCAGGTTTCACCGCATGTACGGTCTTAGCGTAACTGCCTATTCACTAAGTTACCTCAGCACAGCAGTCATACTGCGTGCTCTCACACAGGTGCAGCGTTTATGTGCAAGAGAAAGTGCGTGACAAAGTGAGTTACTTCGATGTATATTGTTAATTACCTAGATTATTACAGTGTACCACAATTGTGTTAACCTCGACAGTGTTTATGATGTTATTGAAGTTTAGCGATCTTTCTGAGTGTAATTTGATCCTGTTTAACCCGTTAGCATCGCAGTGTGCATTGTTCACGTTTACAATTGTATTACATTTAAGGGTAACATTTTTATGGTCATAATACCTTTCAACGACCATTATTAATACCATCTGTATTAATGATACAGTCGCATTTATATATATAACTTATATTCCATTGTTTGTAATCTTACTATGCAGACTGTTATTCTCACAGAGATATTGCTGATATATTTCTCAGTTTATATTCTATATATCAGTGCACTTTACAAAGTTGTTTATTATAGAATTTGTGATGTTGAGTCATTGGTTATATTTGAACAATGAATATGTATATCTGTTGTTTTATTTATTTCAGAAACTACCTCAAATACACTAACATGTGAATATGGTCAAATCTTGTGCAATAAACGGTCAAGCTCAATATAATGACTCGACTCCCTGACAAGACTTCTGCAGCGGTCAACAATTATTAGCCAGCATTCAGTGGGGCAGTCCCAACGTCCCACTTGCCACATGAAGGAGAAGAATCACCAGGTCGCGTCCCGTGATCACAACAAAGCACGTTTCTCCCAGCTATTGAGCCTTGATTCCAGCCCTTCTGGCACATTCTGTAGCTCCAGTGGGGATCTAAGATAGCACTCACTTCCCCGAGACAGCAGTGGATCACTGTCTTGCTCTCCATCCTCCACTAAACTGGACTGTTTAACCCAGGGGTGTCCAACTCGTTCCTGGAGGGCCGAAGCCCTGCAGAGTTTTGTTCCAACCCTGTTGCAACACACATACCATGTCGTTTTCAAATAAGCCTGAAGGACTTGATTAGTTGGATCAGGTGTGTTTAATTAGGGTTGAATCTAAACTCTGCAGGGCTCCAGCTTGATTTAACCCCTATCAGTATCATCGCGAAACAGAGCATCTAATCTGTATGTTTCGCTCAGATCTAGCGCTCACCAGAAAAGTATTGTCCTTCCTGTGGTGGAACCAAGCAGAGATGGCTTGTGAAGGAGTGCTGGCAGAACACACCAAAGGTTGAAATTATGTTTATGGCAGCTATTACACTTTGTCTATGCACTGGAGCTGATGCTTCGTAAGAATTCCACTCATAGCGGCTTGATGTCTGCTAGCCTGCTGGCGAATCAAAGCCTGGCTAAGCCTCACCCTATTTGCATACAAATTGACCAGCTGATCCCTGTCACTCTGACAATGCAGCCAAGGTACACCCAGACAGCAAGCCCCGCTAATTACAGCGTGATCCCGTTATATTAATGCCAAATGGATGCCTAGTCGGGAATGAAACCTGATGCTGAAGTTTCCCCTTATTGTCGGCCCTTGTGAAACTTTGAAAAGTTACCCAGTATGTTATGAATTTTAATTGCGCATCAGGACTTGCTGAATCACTGCATCCGAACAGCTCCTGCACAGAAGATGAGAAGTTTTTATTTAGGTCCGTGCACATTCCCAGAGGAATATTCAGGGTACTTGCATTGTGTCTTTTCGCTATCCAAATGAATTAAATAAAAGGAATAAATTATGAACGTTTACCTTTTGGTTTTTAATAATGTTCAATGCAGTGCCTTTGGATGTCCAATTACACACTGACCCCTTGTGGTCAGTTTAAAGCTTCAACGATAGGCAAATAAATCAGAGTTTTCTAATCCAAGCTATTAAATGAAGTTCCTTAACGTAAATTAGGGAGGAGCGAGCCCATCTAATCTTTCAATCAACAGCCAGAGTATATAAGCAGCTGCTTACCTCTCTCCAGTCGCAGCTGTTCCAGCATCCCTCCACCTCCCCAAAACTCCACCTTCATCTTAGGTACCTTGCCCTTCGTAATCATCCTATATCAAGTCCCTGGGGGTATATCAGAGCTCGAGTTGAAGCTGCTTCATCGAGCCCCTCACCAGGGGACAGCAAGCCATATAAGTTTACACACAAATTCCTTAAAGATTATATGGGCAAACGAACTCGTTAAATGTGCGTATGGCTAAGCATGTAGCACACATTACAATATAATTTCTCAAAAAATATTCAATATTCATTGGAATCAGGTGCGTTTAAACAAAAAAAAGACATTGGATTGACCTAATTGTCAAGATTCTGTATTTTCAATATAGTCCACGGGGTGGCGTTATTGGGATATGCCTTTGACTACATATGAAAACACAAACAGTGAACAAAACGATATGCTGTTTTATCGCTTTCAACAAGAAAAACAACAAAACATTCAGAGAAAAATAATGGAATTCCACAATGTCTCGGGATACAAAAAGTTAACTGTAGACACATACAGCACAGTGCTGATGAAAATAATTTTCCGGTGGTATGAGAAGGGATTCAAGGGTTTGATGCGAGTTTAAGCATATGAGCCACACCACAACTATTTTTGGGACTTGAATATCTTTATTGGAGGCTGAACAGCTGACAAAATGTTTGCATGTGAAAACATCCTGGAGGCTGGGGGGGCGGGGTACAGTTCATGAGGTTGAGCTCAAGGCACCACAACAATGCGCATGGTGTTGGTGTAGCCAGATCCTGGACGCCAGCCTGTGACAATGATGAGAACGTCGCCAGACTTGAAGTACTTCCTGGCTTTGCCTGAAAATCAAAATGGAAGATCTAAATAATAACTCTAGTACAAAGGTAAATGGTTTAAGTGCCTGATATATGATTATCAAACAGTCCTGATCACATCTAAACCCATGTTTTATATTAAAGGCAGGGTAGGTGATTTGGTTCAAAAACATTGTGTTATGATGATTGAAAGTCTAAATGTCTTTATTTATTATCTGGTTTGGTAAACCGGAATATACTAGAACCGATCCCGACAGCCGATTTCAGGCCTCATTATTCGTCCCCCTGCCGCCTGAGCTGATGATGAAGTAATCTGACAGTGTTGCATTCAACCCGCCATCAACGCTGTCTCTCATCGTGTCGCTGGTTAGCCTCTGGTCTGCCTGTGCACGTTCATGTGTTTTGGCGGAGGCGTGGCTTTGGAGAGTGATTTGCAGGGAGGGTGAGATCTTACGCGTTCAAAGCTAGCTTGCTATTGCTTGCCTCTCCGAAATCACCTGCCCTAACTTTAACTTAATGTTAAATTGCAGTTTGTGGCTTTTAGTACACATTTGCTTTTAGCTTTAAGGCTGTTCACAGCAATACTGGTAACTACAAAGATAACAATAACAATAACTATATTAGCACACTCTACAGTTATGTTGTAAAGTTACTGAATTCTGATTGGCTGTCAAAGTTTTATCTTTTATCACCTGGAAAAAATCATTCTGAAAGTGATCAATGATATCGTCCCTCTGTGTTGTTAGCGTTAAGAGCTTGTGGTGTGGCTTCCACTATTCGCATAGATTAGAACGCTTATAAAACTTTAAGTTATAGTTTATGGTTTGAGTTATCATCCTTGGCGTGAATAAACCTAAGGCCCTTTCACACCAAAATGATGCACTTTAAAGATCTATTTAGCGTCCACACACGTTTCTGTGACAAAAAATTAGCCAAGCAAAAATCAGTGTGCAATCTGGTAGTGTCACACTAGATGAAGCCCTAATCTGCTCTAGATGTCTCATTACCCATCTCCAGGTGAAGCTGCACGTAGATCCCCATCCCTCAGCCCGAGTACATCATTCAGCTGGTGTAAGAGGTATGGTTGTGATTACGCCGGCATACAGGTTCACTGCCGGGCTGTCTTGCCGGTTACGGGTCCCGCCATGATAGACAACGTGGCCTGTGTCTGGCAGCAGCTGGGCAGACCTGAGGGACAAGAGTTTTGACCCAAATATAGGACAGAATTCTTATAGACTACTACAATACTAAATAATAATAGTTAATTTATCTTAATAATATGATTTTAGTATATTATATATACTTTGCCATGGATAAGATAGCTCTCTATTCCCTCAATTTTCATTGCTACGTAGACGGAATGTTTTTAAGTGTTTCCATGAAGTAGTAAGTTTTAAGTGTTGTAATAATTATAAAATATATATTTACAACCACCCAATATATATTAATTTTATATATTGTTATAAATATTACTAGTAATATTATATCTGATGAATGTTAATTAATCTTTTCAGTGCTATATGAGACTCCAGGCTAAAATGACTGATATTTTATTGTTTTCCATCATGTAGCATGTATATAGATTATTTTAATAATTATAAATATCCTGTATTTTTAAAAGTTGCTAATTTAAAACGTAATTAAAAATAATATCAATAATAATTCATTTTATTTACATATCTATAACATTACAGAGCATAATAGCATAATTTTGAAAATGGACAAAATAAATAAAGGAAAAAAATACATATAGAAATACAGTATGTTCCAACTTTTTAAAAACTTTGTTCATTCTGAAGAGATTTATTTTACAATAATAATTAGCGGACTGTACATTATCCAAATTTAATTTGGCTTCCTACCAAATAAATAAACTTAAAAAGTTGGAATTGGAGTTGGAATTAATTTAGTAAGTGACTGAGGTCCGTAAGAATAAAACTAACATAGTTATGCATCAAATGGTCAATTATATAATTTAGCTGCCATTATACAAAATACTTAATAATATAATGATGCAACTGACCAATCAGAATCAAGTATTCCAGACATACATGCAATAAATAGATCAAATGCAAATGCTAGCTTGAAATTGTATCTGCTCTGGTTGGAGTCAGCTGGAAAAACATGCTCCTGCATACAAGCCCCAATGAGGGTGCACGTTTGCCTCTCTACAACCTACTGTGGGACAAGTGAATAAGGAGTTTAAATTAGCCTATGAAATGTCAAGGTTCAGGCCTGCAAAGGTCAGACTGTCTCGCTCGACGCAACGAGATGCATTTCGATCAGCCACAGGTCAAAACGGATAATATATGAGAGTGAAGGAGAGACTGTGAGTAAATGCAGCTAACTAACCCTACACAAATTATCAAATTAAGTGTTAAATATCTTCTAAACTGGCATAAGAAGATGTGCTTCTTACAATGCATACATATGTTTTACAATCTCATGTGCACGATACGGAGTCGAGGTCACTGTACCTAATATTAGAACCAAGTGTGTGTGTGTAAATGCCACTGTGAGCCTTTAGGGTTATTGAGAGCATCTCTGACCTGCCAGTCTTGGTGAGCACAATGATGGCACTGGCACAGCACTTAAAGGAAGCTTCCACTGCACCAATGGCCACGGACTCAGTGGGGTCACGGGTCAGATGGGTGGTACGGCGAAGCTCTTCAAATAACTGCCTGTGGAACATAGCGGCCTCAGCTTCACGGGCGATCTGACACAACATGAAGAAATTAGACAAATGAGGAAACAAGAACCTTATTATTGTATTGCCATTGTGTATATCACAATATTACCATCTGATAACATCATTGGCCTCATGGTACCACCAGAACACTTACATTTACATTTACATTTACATTTACATTTAGTCATTTAGCAGACGCTTTTATCCAAAGCGACTTACAATTGGGGGATACATAAAGCGATTCTTCTTATAGAGGCAAACAGACACAAGAAGTGGTTGTAATATCAAGTTCTTAGACATTGTTCAAATAAGTACAAGCTAGAAAGAGAAGGAATAATCAAGGGGTTTTTATTTTTAGCTTTGTTATGATACGTCAAGTAGCTTCGAAAGAGATGAGTTTTCAGCTGTCGCTTGAAAATTGTTATGATGATGGAAGCTTAGTAGATGGACGCTCGATTCCGTTGACAACTGCTCAAAACCTTGCTGTAAATTTGATAAAACCTTTGGTAGTGAGAAGAAGTGTTGAAGGTCCTCAAGCCATGCGAGAATTTGTGCCACACCAACCCTTGTGGAAAAACTGACTTAAAATTTGCTTAAAAATGACTCACCCTCAGGCCATCCAAGATGAAGATGAATTTGGTTCTTCATGTGAACATGTTTGCTTTTGAAATTTAGCTTTACATCACTTGTTCACAACTGGAGCCTCTGAAGTGAATGGGTGCCGTCAGAAAGAGAGTCCAAACAGCTGAACAACACACGTGATCTACATGACAGCCATCAATTAACATTGTGTGAGTGATGAAGCGGCATGTTTGCTGAGAAACAATCCATCAATAGGCGTTTCAATCACTGTCCAAAATACAGTCCAGATCTATAGCTCCTTCCGTGATAAGTCATCCCCGTTGCCTCTGACACAAAGCCAGTCTTAAGTTTAAACTGTTTTGGATTTCGGTTTTTCACTTGTAAACGGTGCTCGATCTGTGCATATTTCTCTCCCAATTCAAACGGGACAGCTTTTTTCACTGGAGAAAGCAATATTGTGGAAAGCGGACTCTTTAAGCTGAAAGAAACGGTTTGAAATTAAAAACGCATTAATGATGGATTTGTTTCTTACAAACACAGAACTTTTCACTTCACAAGACGTTAATTGATGGACTGGAGTGGTGTGGATTATTGTGAAGCTTTTACCAGCTGTTTGGACTCTCATTCTGACGGCACCCATTCACTGCAGAGGATCCATTGGTGAGCAAGTGATGTAATGCTACATTTCTCCAAATCTGTATATTATTAAGAAGTATATTATTGTAAAGTGTATTATTTCCGTAATGACTACTCTTTTTAAAAGTATGCTAAAGTGTACTTCTTTTTCACAAGGGTAATAGTTATTTGCACATGTAGACAGTACAATTACAGAAATAGCATTAGCATTTAGTTAGTGTTTAATTTTACTAGATGTGCTTTTGGAGTTAAGAGGTTTATGGTGAGATTACACGAATGTTCTGCTTAGCAAGCTAAACGTACAGTATATTATTAACATATTAGCATAAGTGCACTTATCAGGCACCAGTCAAGGTAAAGCCAGAATGTGGCGGTCTTGATGGTACCTGGTGCTGTGTGCGCACAGACTCTAGAGGGTATTCACCCTTTGCGGTCTCTCCGCTCAGCATGATACAGTCGGCACCGTCGAGCACGGCATTGGCCACGTCGCTGCTCTCGGCACGGGTGGGGCGGGGCTTCTTGATCATGCTCTCCAGCATCTGTCAGTCAAGGAGACAGTCAGTTCCTGCTGGCAGAACGGAGCCAGCTCATTCGCTTCTGCATGGTGTCTATACTAACCTGTGTGGCACAGATGATTGGTTTACCAATCCTGTTGCAGCGACCAATCATCATCTTCTGAGCCAAGAACACCTTCTCCGTTGGGATCTCAATACCCAGATCTCCACGGGCGACCATGATACCATCACTAGCCTCCAGGATCTCATCAAATCTACACAAATAAAGAAATGCAAATAAAGAAATAATCAGAGCTCAATCTACACTCAGTCTGCAAAACATAACAATCTTTACAGTAGCTCTGGTAAGGAATGTCCACTTTGAAATAAATTACAATTAATATACTGTATATATACAATATATTATATGCATTATATATTATATATGCACATACACACACTATTCGTGTCACTTATGCTTACCAAGGCTGCATTGATCAAAAATACAGAAAAAATAGGTATATTTTGAAATATTATTACAATTTTAAATAATGGTTTTCTATGTGAATATACAGGTGCATCTCAATAAATTTGAATGTCGTGGAAAAGTTCATTTATTCAGTAATTCAACTCAAATTGTGAAACCGTGTATTAAATAAATTCAGTGCACATAGACTGAAGTAGTTTAAGTCTTTGGTCTTTTAATTGTGGTGATTTTTGCTCACATTTAACAAAAAAACACCAATTCACTATCTAAACAAATTATAATACTTCATAAGACCCATAAAAAAACATTTTTAGTGAATTGTTGCCTTCTGGAAAGGTCTCCTTTTGCTTTATTACTGCCTCAATTCGGCGTGGCATTGAAGTGATCAGTTTGTGGCACTGCTGAGGTGTATGGAAGCCCAGGTTTCTTTGACAGTGGCCTTCAGCTCATCTGCATTTTTGGTCTCTTGTTTCTTATTTTCCTCTTGACAATACCCCGTAGATTCTCTATTGGGTTCAGGTCTGGTGATTTTGCTGGCCAGTCAAGCACACCACACCATGGTCATATTACCACTTTTGGTGTTTTTTTATTTTTTTTTTTTTTTTTTTTGCTTTTGGCAGTGGCATGTGCCATCTGCTGAAAATGAAATCAGCACTTCAAAAAGCTGTCAGCAGATGGAACATGAAGTGCCTCAAAATTCTTGGTAACGGGTTGCAGTTGACGTTGGTTTCAAAAACCCAACCATGTGACAACACCAGCAGATGACATGGCAGCCCAAATCATCACTGATTGTGGAAACTTAACACTGGACTTAAAGCAACTTGGGCTATGAGTTTCTCCAGCCTTCCTCCAGACTCTAGGAGCTTGGTTTCCAAATGAATACAAAACTTGCTCTCATCTGAAAAAAGGACTTTGGACCACTGGGCAACAGTCCAGTTCTTCTTCTCCTTAGCCAGGTAACACAGACAGCTCTGATGTTGTCTGTGGTTCAGGAGTAGCTTAACAAAAAAACGTCTATTGTGGTGCTCTTGATGCCTTTACCCCAGCCTCAGTCCATTCCTTGTGAGTTCACTCAAATTCTTGAATCGATTTTTTGCTTGACAATCCTCATAAGGCTGCTGTTTTCTCGGTTGGTTGTGCATCTTTTTCTCCCACACTTTTTCCTTCCACTCAACTTTCTATAAATATGCTTGGATACAGCACTCTGTGAACAGCCAGTTTTTTGGCAATGAATGTTTGTGGCTTACCCTTTTTGTGAAGGGTGTCAATGATTGTCTTTCTGTCAGATCAGCAGTCTTCCCCATGGTTTTGTAGCCTAGTGAACCAAACTGAGAGATTATTTTGAAGGCTCAGGAAACCTTTGTTTTGAGTTGATTAGCTGATTGGCCTCCAGATTCTAATTTGTTGAGATAGTGAATTGGTGGTTTTTGGTTAAATGTGAGCCAAAATCATCACAATTAAAAAACCAAAGACTTAAACTACTTCAGTCTGGGTGCACTGGATTTATTTAATACACTAGTTTCACAATTTGAGTTGAATTACTTAGATAAATGAACTTTTCCACGACATTTTTATTTATTGAGATGCACCTGTATATATCTACATCTATTATTAAGTTATTTATTTATCATTATTTCCTGTTATGGCAAAGCTTAATTTTCAGCAGCCATTACTCTAGTTTTCAGTGTCACATGATCCTTTTGAAATTTGGTACTCAAAAAACATTTCTTATTATTATCATCATCGTATCGTTCTGCGTAAACATTGTGTTTCAACTAATATTTTTCGTTGAAACGGTGTTTTTTTTTTCAGGATTCTTTGATGATAGAAAGTTCAAAAGAACAGCATTTATTTTAATATATTTTATAACAATTTAATTTCTTTGAATCATTCTAGAGCATTGAAATGCATTCTTGCTGAAGAAAAACAATCTTACTGACCCCAAAGTTTTGAAAGGTACGTAAGATACTTAAACATTACTTTAAAATATTTTATTAAACTATATTTTATTATAGTTATATTATAGTTCTAAATATACAATGGAAAATCTAATATATAAATTAAAGAAAAATAATGATATATAATTAATCTCAATATTTATTATTTGATTTATTAATGTGTATTTATATTATCACTTACCTGCGCACACCCTCATGGTTCTCCAGCTTGCTGATGATCTTGATGTCCTTGCCTTTCTCTCCGAACACCTTCCTGACAGCATGCACATCAGCAGCTTTGCGGATGAAGGAGGCAAAAACCATGTCGACACCCTGCTCCACACCAAACTGAAGGTCCTGAATGTCCTTCTCAGACACTGCGGGCAGGTCAACATTGGCCCCGGGCAGGTTCACGCCTTTCTTGCTGCCCAACATACCTCCATTCTGAATCTCGCAGTTCAGGAAATCAGAACCTGGAACATTCAACAAATGTTAAAACAATGTATTTTGGCAGTCCTGCTGTGATGTTTTAAAAGGCTGAAAATATGATGTGGTTATGATAAGAGAGATTCATTGAACTTGAACTTGGACCTCACCAATTTCCTTAACCTTGAGTGAAATAAGACCATCGTCGACGTAAACATGGCTGCCCTGCTGCACCACATTTGTGATGTTCTTGTAGTCCAGCCACAGAATGTTCTCATCGCAGTTGTCCTTGAAGTTGTCATCCAGAGTGAGCTTGATCATGTTACCTTTGACAAGCTTGACCTCCTCAGTGCCACTCTGAAGAAACCACATTCATGAGCAATTAGACAAGTTCTAAAACAGAGTTTCTAATATTGAAAAGGACATCAGAAAACGAAACGCTGTAATTACACCCTTAATAAGTCCAGTCCTGATCTCAGGGCCTTTGGTATCCAGAGCAATGGCCACAGGTCGGTACTCAATGCTGCCAGGTCCAAAACTCTCAATGGCTTCACGAGCATTCTTGATGGTCTCAGCATGGTACTGCATAAAAAGGTTATTTACAGCAAAATTGATTGTGTAATATTGAAATGTTTTAAAAATTAACTGTAAGTGAGCACAAGATGACAGCAAATGTAATCTAAATGTACAAATAGGGGAAATAAGCATGATCAAGAAGAATATAAAACAGATGCTAATACTGATCTTATATGTTCCATTCTATTCTATTATTTCTTGCAATTCTGAGTTTTTATCTTGCAATTCTATAAAAAAAATTAAAAAGGAAATTGTGACACACATTCCTGACCTTCTCTTAATTCTGAACTACAAATATAAAGTATGCACACAAGCGAAACACTTCACATTATATTTATATATTGTATTATAATATTATATGATTTTGTCTCTGAATCTCAGCCTCTCAAATTCTCAGGGTCTCTTTCATGTTTATTTGACCCTCTAACTATAGCACTCTCTATTCTACTTCTATTCTTTATAAAATAAAAACTTGACCTCGAATTTTTGTATTCTACTATTTGTTTTTCTTTTATATTTATTATCAATTACCAAAGCAAAAACTAACACAGCTTTCTCTATTCGTTTTCTAACTTTTTCTTTTTATTTATTATAGGATAAAAAAAAAAAAGCCGTACCCCAGCAAGTTCAGCTACTAACTGAGACTTGTTATAGCACTTGCTATCTTGCTCTTTTGTTGATTTTGATTGCTTCCATTGTCCTCATTTGTAAGTCGCTTTGGATAAAAGCGTCTGCTAAATGTCTAAATGTAATGTAATGTAAATGTCATCTATATATGGCACCATTTTGTGTCCTTGGAAATTAACAATATTTTTAACTTTTTCTTATTTGTTCTGCTTGTGAGCTCTGAGACCTGTAAAACTCTACTGAACACAATGGCGTGAAATAAAAAGAACAAAGTGAACATGTCTTTTTGCTGTAAAGTCTACAGCTCAGTCGGCGTGATAGTCTCTGTCCTGTCTGTCCAATCGCAGACACGAGGCAGAGACAGAGAGTATATATAGAATCAGGGAGAGACAGGTTATGTTTCCAGTGACCCACAGAAACATTTGACTGCTTTATATATAGAATCAGGGAGAGACAGGTTATGTTTCCAGTGACCCACAGAAACATTTGACTGCTTCTCATCTCAAACTGTTCGTTTCAGTGAATAAATATGACTGATCCGACAGCTTTGCTGATAGTTAAGTCAAAATTTTGACTGTCGTCTCTCTGATTACAGACCGTGTGTAAGCAAATAATAAGACAGTCACTTCACAAACATATCACAACATGTATAAAGCGTCAATGACTGTGGCTAACTGTAACAATGCTCTATTAACAATTTAAAAAAGTACATTATTTCAATGAGTAACAAATACAATTTAGAGTTCAATCAAATAAAAGGAAAGCGTTGTATTGTTACAGATTATGAATTTCAGATATAGTATAGTATAGTATAGTTATACATTTTAAATAAAATAATTAAGTCTCAGGTTAAATATGGTGAATTTATAGTGATCTCAGGTCCAAATATGATATTAGTATTAACAAATATTAAAATAAAAACTAGTATTAATGTTAGTATTACCATTTATACTAATAATTCTAAGCTGATAAATAGATTATAAACTAGAGATATACTTTAATGTAATAAAAGTACAAAAAATGCAAGTTATAACATGTATCTTATATATTATAATAAAGCAAAATATTTAAAATATTTTATAACAAATTAGAATATTTTAAATTAAGTTTCGCTAAACTAACAAGATTAAGAAGTAATTCCATGAATTTTTAATAAATACCTTGAAATGTGCAAACTGTAAATGGCATATTTTTATGTATATAAAGGTGAAAATAAAATACATTTAAACAAACACGCATACACACATATTTATAGTAAATTATCTGTACATTTTTAATTCACGTTTCGCTAAACTAAACAGTTTAATAAATAAATCTATACTTTAAAAAAAATACCAGCACCAAAAAAAAAAATAAGAAAATTTTAATAATGTTTTTAATTTAATACACTGTATAGTATTGACTTTACATTTTTACAAATATTTAATATTTTAATATTTCAATCTTGATTTTCTACTTTAAAAATGGTTTTAAAAAGAAGCTAACCTGTCTCATAACCACATGATGGTGCTTAGTAATGCTCACTGGAACTCTCAATGAACTGTGTGCTCATATTTACTTGTTATATTCAAAGAAGAAACTTCATTAAAGATAAACATGAGCTATCGACCTTCTCAATCCTCCAGACAGAAATGTCTACTGCATCACTTCATGATAGCATGCTTAATGTAGTAATCAGTGGCAATGGTGCCATGCAAAAAAAAGGTAAAAAGCCATGACTTTTAAAGGGGGGAGGTCAGCGCAGTCTAAACTCACACTCTGGCTTGAGCCCATGGTGACTCTTCTCAATGTATCGACCAAACAGATTAGAGTAACTAACCAGATCAGCTTACAACTTCTGACATTTGAAGAGGCACGAGGGAAATGCCACAATAATGGAGGATCTATGATGGTACGAATGTCAAGACTGGCTAAAGGGATGAATACTTTTTGAAGAACTCTTATTACAAGATTAATAGACTATAACAATACATTTGTGGACCATTTCAGTTGAGGTTAATGAGCTGCTAACGGAATATGTTCAAGAATGGATGAGATTGTGTACCTCGTGAGTTCCATGGGAGAAGTTCATACGTGCAATGTTCATGCCGGACTTGATCATCTCCTTCAGTGTCTCCACAGACCGGGAGGCAGGTCCTGCATTAAGATAAAACAGAATATTGAATTTTGAATATTGCATTTCTCAACATTTTGAGGGACAGTTTGCGTTAAAGGAATTGTTAATCCAAAAATGAAAATTTGCTGAAAATGTACTCATCCTCAGGCCTTTCTTGATGTAGATGAGTTTATTTTTTTATTGTATCAGATTTGGAGAAATTTAGCATTACATCACTGCTCACGAACCACATGATCCACTGCATGATGGTGCCATCAGAATAAGAGTCCAAACACCTGATAAAAACATCATAATAATCCACAAGTAATTCATCTCCAGTCTATCAGTTAATGTCTTGTGAAGCCGTAAGTTGCATGCTTTAAATAAACAAATCCATCAAGACATTTTTAACTTCAAACTGTTGCTTCTGGCTAAAATAGCAGTCCTCTGGTCATAATTATGCTTTCTCCAGTGAAAAAGTCTGAATCAGGAGAGAAATATGCACAGATCAAGCACTGCCAAATCAGTCCAAAACGGTTCTAAAAAAATATGTCGGTGGATTTTGTTGTGAGAGGACAACAGGAGACTTTTTCACTGGAGGAAGTGATATTATGGACTCGTATTTTGACCAAAAGTGAAGGTTTAAAGTTAAAACGCCTTATTGATGAATGTGTTTCTTACAAACACACCGCTTTTCACTTCAAAAGACGTTAATTGATTGGCTGGAGTGGTGTGGGTTACTTGTGGATTATTGTGATTTTTTTATCAGCTGTTTGGACTCTCATTCTGACGGCACCCATTCACTGCGGAGGATCCATTGGTGAGCAAGTGATGTAATGTTCAATTTCTACAAAACTGTTCCAATGAAGAAACAAACTCATCTACATCTTGGCCTGAGGGGGAATAAATGTTCAGCAAATTTTCATTTTTGTATGAACTATTCCTTTAAGTTCCTTATGTGGTTCACTGACCGATCGTGCAGACGATGCCTGTGTTGCGAGACACAGTAGGCTCAGAGTCGATGTCCAGCAGGCACAGGTGCTCCAGGAAGGTTTCTGCCATAGCAGCAGGCATCTGCTGCGTTTGAATGAAGGCAGAGCCCGTAGTCTTCGTCTGAGACATGGCTGGAGCTGCGTTCGCGACTGCTAGAAAAGTCCTGGAAGAAATATGGACAAAGCAAATTTAGATGACTTATGCAAGGACAGTGATTATTTTGAGCTTTTTATCATCCTCGGGCCTTTGAAAACACATTTGACTTTTTTTGCACACAAAAGGACATGATGTCAAAGATGCAAAAATTTCCCACCCTAATTTCATACAAGACTGCCCGTGTGAAAAAAAAACGTTTTACACTTTAGCATACTTTTAAAAGGGGTATTATGGAAACAATAAACTTTAAAAGAATATACTTAAGTGCGAACTGAATGTAATGTTTTTCGACACTTAACTGTATGTTAATTGCAATTAAATGAAAATGTATTACACTTTAAATTTATATTAAATGCAAATAATTGAACTTAACAGTGCTTTTTAGACCCATTTAAGTAGGACTTAAGCACATCTCTATATCATGCTATTGCCTTTGAAATGTGGTTAAAGTTAACTGCTGAATGTACTGACAAGCATTTATTGTAAACTTAAATATAATTTAGTGATCGACCGATATTGATTTTTTTTATAACCGATACCAATTATTTGCATGTTTATGTGCCCGATAACCGATATGCAGAACCGATATTTATTTACTGTTATGAAGTAAGTAAATGACTGAGTGAAGTAAGTCCATATTTCACTTTGGTTTTTCCTCCTTTCAGGCATCTTAAAAAAAGTTTTAAAATTAGCAGTCTTTCATGTTAAATGTAATCTTCATATTACAACAGTAAAAAACATTTTATTTATAAAAAGCATCAACAGCAGCAACACTAATATTAACAATAAGCAAAATAATTGTAGAAGGTCTAATGTTTTCAAATGGAGTAAATAAATGAAAGGGGTCATATCAACTTCATTTTAAACTACAATTTTAGTAGGTTTATAAGCTGTTTAATAGCTACAGAGTCAAGAATAATTCACTGGATAAGGTTAATTCACTGAATAATATTCTCTGGTATATTGGAATATAACAAACAAAACATTGTATTTTATTGCATTTCTCAACTGGAATGTTATATCAGAATTATTAATAATGTTTTTTGTCGTTCTAGATTATGAAATACCTGCTGACAGCGCGGTTTATCTATGCAGTTACACAGAACTCTAAAAAATGCTGGGTTAAATAAAACCCAGCGCTGGGTTAAAAAGGGACAAACCCAGCTATTGGGTTGTTTTGACCCAGCAGTTGGGTCAAAACAACCCAGCTGCTGGGTCACAACAACCCAACCACTGGGTCAAAACAATCCAATAGCTGGGTTTGGATTGGAGCATTTCCTGAGCATCAACCTGGTGAGTGAACAGCAATATGAAAGCGGCTTCACAAGACTAATGGTGAGCAAATATACAACAGAAAGAGAAGTAAATTTAGCGTTTTTATTTCCAACATACGCTCATTCATGGCTGTATTATTGAACTCATGCAAAGTTACGTCTTTATTGGGAGAGGATCTTGACAGATTATCGCCTGACTCGACTTCACTAGACTATAGACAACAGACAGAGAATTAAATTCAGCACTTTTATTTCCAACATGCGCTCATTCATGGCTGCATATTATTTAACTCATGCAAAGTTACGTCTTTATTGGGACAGGACTTGACGGATTATTTTACATGACTCCGTGAGTTGGTCTCTATTTCTTAGAGCCAAGCTGCATAAACTACATATAAGGTATTTATGTAATACATCTAATTTTTGCATTAATGGCTGTTATGTTAAATAAGTTTACTAACTACAGTAAATCAAGTAACTGCACCATGTCTCATCTCCCCTCAGACACGTTGCAATGACGATCCTGCGCGCAATTCTCAAAACACCCACAAGATGGCGGCGTTTATCGGTGAATCCGATATGACAAAACCGATATTCAATTATTGTAAAATGCTTAAATATCGGGGAAAATATCGGTAAATCGATATATCGGTCGATCTCTAATATAATTGCATTTCTATTAAATCCTGTATGTAATAAATTTGAATATATTATGTAATTACACATTTGTCATGATAAAATTACACTTCTTTAGTACATTTAAAATATATTAACTAAATATAAAATCAGTAACAAACTCCAGTTCAAATTAATCATCAATCATTACTTGTTAGGATGTTAGTCAAAATATGTGGTACCTCGTAAAGCACAATAAAAGTATTAACAATGTACTAGTCAAAAATGGAATTACATTATTAAAACTAATTTTTTTAAAGTGTACTTGTTTAGAAACAGTCATGAAAGTGCAATCTATTTAAGTACACTTAAGTGGGCTTTTATTTTATTAATATTATATTATCTGCAAGTGCAGATTTAAAAAGTGTACTTTTAAGATTTAAAGTACACTACAAATGCACATTAAATGCAATTAAGCACACTTCTTTTTCACAAGAGAATTGTTCAGAGAAAATCGCCTTTAAATGGGTCATATGATGTGATTTAAATTTTTCTTTTCTAAATACTTTCTTTTGGAGTGTTACAAGCTCTTGGTGCATAAGAAGATCTGTAAAGTTGCAAAGACTGAAGTCTCAAGTCCAAAGATATATTCTTTATAAAAGTTTAGAGTCAGCCACGCCTACCTTAAACGGCTTGTTCTAACACGCCCCCAAATGTCTACGTCAGGATGTGGGAAGATTTGCATAACGCTGCCTAAATGTTCACGCAAAGAAAGAAGGCGCTTCTTTTATTCTCGCTGTAGTATTGTTTGTTGCCGCCGCCATGTCGTGAAGACACTGTGTTTTGTTGTGAAATCCCACTACTAACTACTTTGTTTGGCCTTCCAATAGAGGATGATATCCGCTTCGTCATGCGGAGTCCAGCCCGGGGTTGTCACATGTGGTTGCCGCAAGCTCCGCCGAACGCTCCTTGGTCGGATCCGCCGGCCGCGCCGTTCTCGAGCCCGCCCGCCTCTGCTCACACAAGCCAGCCTCCGCATACTCTAGGCCACCGCTCACTCAAGGCCTCCGGCCTCCGCTCACTCAAGACTGCGGTGTGTGACGCTGTTTCGTTGTGAAAGCAAACTACTTTGTTTGGCCTTCCAAAAAACGGACACGACTAGAAATCAGTGGTTAAGTTTTTCAACACTGTTCCAGAACAGTTCAACCGAAGTATTCAGATTTGTGCCGCGCATTTCATGGGGGCTGTTTCCTGATCCTGGGAGAGTAAACTACAATGCCGGCTGTTCTGACTCACCGACTGTAAGTACGTTTTTATATTTAAAGAATTTGCCACTGACGATTCAAACACAAGTTTTTTGGGCGTAGAGTAGCACTTGTTGTTTGTAATTTCTCCGATTACAAATGCAGACATGGTTTTATGTTTTCCGCAGCGTGATGAAACGCAACGTGCAAAAAGACAGTATAAATCATTGTAATACGTAATTATGTCCCCACTGGACGCAAAAAATGCCTCTTATGTTAAAGGTGTCACCGTTTCCCGTCACAGCTTGAGGTATTCAGCCATCACAACGCTCTGTATAGCTTGGCCATCAGAGCACACCCTCGCTTTTCAACCGATGAGCTTTGTACCAATCGACGCGGTCAGAAAGCGGGGCAGTGAGGAGCACCAATACTGTTCCATATTTGGAAATATGTTTTTTTTTCACCTTAAACCCGCATAAAACCCTTTCATTCACCAAATACACAAATAATGTTCTTTTTAGCAGCATCATATGACCCCTTTAAATTTCCTTCTGATCCTTGCACACAGCTATCATATGGTTTCACATGGTTCACAAGAGTGAATTACTGGCAGCACTGCCTGAGCCAGCAAGGAAGAGTGTGTTAACATGCATACTGCACAGCCTCTACAACACACACACACACACACACACACACACATTCCAGCAAACTGTGATCTCAGGGTAAAAAGACAACTTGTCAAAGTAATAAAATATAGTGTATACATATAAGAAGAAATATCATGCTGAAGTCAATAGACATGCTGAAGTTTTAACTAAACTGATTTTAGTTAATGAACTAAATGCATCAATTACTAATAACTTTAAGCTCCAATTTTCGACAGAAAATGGCATGGTAACTTTGTAATTACGTGGATAATTTTTTTTTTATATTTCTAATCATGTTTAAGGAATGGTCCAAATATCCGTTTATTTTAGCAGCAAAAAAAAGTCTCCAAACATCTAAAGCCTGCTTTCAGTTCTCTGTCGAGTCCACTGCCTCCTAACTTACCTCAGGAGCTGGACGCCTGCGGGAACCTCTGATCTCTTCCACCGCCGCTGTCTGAACTTATCCAGTCTGAACTGACCGGCACTACTTCCCACAGCCCAGAGTGTTCCTCGGGGTCTGTACAGTTAAACATTTATTAATCGAGTGCATATTATTACATTGATAATATTAATTAGGGGTGTAACGGTACACGTATTCGTACCGAAAATTTTCGGTAAGGGTCTTTCGGCTCGGTACGCATGTGTACCGAACAATTACAGGGTTGTTTTAACCACAGCACGAGTGGAACTTCATTGAAAACTTCCAAATTATATAATATGTATTTTATATAATTGATAAGAAACAAAGTCTCATCTTTCAAGTTATGTCCATTTTGTTCAGGAAATTCAAAAAGTAAATGCTGTTCTGACGCTGTTTGATGAGCGACAGATCGCTGTTCAAACGGCAGCGCGATCATCCCTTCCTCTTTTCTAGTTTGGCGAAATATTAGGAGTTGGAACATTAAACTCGTGCAGTTATCAATCAATCCGTGTTTCAGCCGCGAAAGACGTCAATAAAACACAACGTCACGTAGCATTTCTTTACCTCAGGCAAGTTATCAGTGTCCACAGCTCCTTATGCGCTAGAGAAAGGAGTAAAGAGACATTACCTTTATTATACTTTACTGTTTAGTGATGCTTAATGATTAATGTTCATAAATACTGTTGAAACACGTTTGACAGCCACTTGTAAATGATTATATTCAACACCAAATAGCAATTATATAATTTGAAGTTAATTAATAAAAACTACATTAGTGCATTTACACGTTTGGCATAACAATTTTTTAATTGAGTGTTGCTTATTATCTTGAAAACCCAATATATTATTTTAATATAATAAAGTATTATATAAAATAATATTATATAAAAATAAATGGTAATTAATTTTAAGTTTGGCTCGGTTGTCTGTAACCTTATAGTAAATAATGTAGATTTTTATCCCTAAGAAAATTGTAATTGTAATTAAAGGTATTTAAAGAAAGAGCAATTTGTTCAGTAAACCACTGTTTAATATTAAAAAAAAAGCAATTTTATGTTTAGTTTTCCTCCTGCTGTACCGAAACCGTACCAAACCGTGATGTCAAAACCGAGGTATGTACCGATCCGTCATGTTTGTGTACCGTTACACCCCTAATATTAATACTACGATATTGATATGTTTATGATATATATTGGGGACTATTTCACTTGGCGCGAATGTTTTTAACCTCAGCCAATCAGAAACCACCTGCAGATTAATGGGAACTTGATGAATGAAGGACTGAGTGTGGTCGTTTCATTTTGGGATTTAATGAACAAAAAACACGTCACAAACATTTTCTTGTATGAAAACAGATTTCCATATTGTAATATTTTAACTTAAAATTCCATTTGATTTGTATTGCTATTTAAAATGTTGTATGATTCTATTTCACTCCGCACTGTTTACTTAGAGAACAGTAGGCCTGCATAGGACTTTCCCCAACACTCTCACCACTCCTTCATGTCATTTCATAAATACCAGCCATTACAGGCATCTGGAGAACTAATAATAGCTCAAGGCCTACAGCTGAAACTTTGATGCCCATGATAGAAGTGCTGCTTGTTTGATTTGTTGCCTATTCTGTATGCCACTTCCACCGACTAGGAAAGGTCAGATCATCTGACGCTTTGCATATACATCCAAATAAGGTTTTGTCATAATTAGTCTGTCATTAAATTCACTACACATATTTACCCTTCAGTGTGCAAACTAGAAAGTAATTTCTCGTGTTGCAGACATGTTGATCGATGGGTAACAGTATGGGTGACCTTTAAAAATGCATAGCTTCCTGTCTAACATTAAGCTGTACAGTTCCGCCCCGCTAGCTATCATATTTTAAATTTTGAATGAAAAATGTTGGTTGCTATGCAAGTCATGATGTTACTTCATTATCTATCTTCTTGATTTCCCTTCTAGGGAGGCTGTAACTCCATTTCTGTCCTCTGGTACCGTATGATTTGTTTTTACCCTTTTCACTTTAAAAATTTAAATATTTTATATTATTACATTAAATTAAATTAAATGCAATTACTAATTATTAAATGATTATTAATTACAATAATATTGTTGTTGTTGTCTGCTATGGTTGGGACTTGAAAAATGTATAGTGTGGTAAATTAATATGAAAAGAAATCTAAAAAAGTAAATTCTAAAAAAAAAAAAGGAAGAGNGGACATTAATGGATTGATACAGAAAATTAATAATACAGGATACACCTGTGTACCCTCGCTCATGACTTCCTCACTCCTCCTTCCTTGCCTCCACACAGTGAAATTAGAGAACTGAGATGCCCTTCAAGATGGCTGAGTTCGATCGGTTTCAGAGTCTTGAGGACGGAGGAGTAAGGAAACAAGGAAGCATCAATTTAAGTATTGAGAAGCACCCCAAAAAAAGCCCTCACATATTACACTCTTTTCCCTCTTTTGTTGATGTATCTAGGAGTAAGACAACCACTATCTCTCTCTAGTGGACAATAGACAATGCTGAAAACATAGGGCTAACTCCATGGACAGCTTGTGTCTGAAAGTGTATCCAGTCTCTATATGCAGAGGTTATATTTAAACATCCTGTGCTCAAGGCACACCCTACTTTCAATCTACATCTGCAGTAGCCAGCTTGTGAAATGGTCTGTACTGTAGTTATTTTCCCTATACTCTGTTTGACACATCCTCTCGTCTTTTGTATCTCCAGACATTGGGAGATAAGGTTTGTTGTGCTAAATTTAGATCCATTTGCTTTTAATTGAGGTTCAGCTGTCTCTGGTGCATATGCAGACACAAATGTGCCGTTTTATACATCCCACTAAGAACTGATATGAGACAAATGGCTCATGAGTATTGTTGAGGCAATTAAGGTAATTAATTTTATTTAATTATTTGATCAAGTATTTAATTATTTATGCATATATTATTTAGTAAAACATTGTATTATTTAAATGTATTTTTCTGGAATGATTTTAGGATTTGACTAGTATTACTGCTTCTTAATCCCTTTTGCAATTATGTAATTGAATGAAAATCAAACATATTGGTTAAAATGTGCATAAAAAGTATTCAAGATCATAAAATCCATATGCACAACATAAATAATCACATAAACTGGCTTAAAAATATTTGGGCACTTAAGCCATACGTATAAATGTCATTGAATTGCATAAAATATTAAATCAATTGACAGCCCGTAATGTACACAGACTTTATGCAGTTTTTGGGTGGGTGCTAATGCTACATCTGCAGTACCTGCATTAGTCTAGGACCAACATTACCAGGTGCCTGAGACCAGGATAATTACAGATTAAGGCCAGGATATTGTGTCACACAAATGGCATAACTTGAATATTGTAAAAGCAGTTATTTTGGTACTATCTGTATTGTAAAGATGTATATCAAAGGAAAACACCCTTAGTGTTATGTGAACATGATACAAATGGGATGGTTCGGGCTGTCAGGAGGCTAAGTTATTGTGTGTTCATGATCTCCTTTGCTCTGTACCTTTTCTGACAGTTATATGGGCCACACTTCATCTCTCACACGGTCTGCACCGCCATCCATCTCTTTCATATGTCCTGTGTTGTTCCCCACCCACTGGAATGACTAAATGATGAGGTACTGTCACAAAGCAACCTATTTTTATCCACTCAAAGTTCTTGTTAAAAGGGTAAATTATGAAAATGACTTTGTTGAAAGCTTAACATTCCTGAAACAGGATGTTTTTGTTGAGGACTGAGGCCCATCAGGACAGTTCATCTGAATATTTTATAATCTTTATAATCTACCAAACATTATTACTGTAAGATGTAATGCTTGTATGCTTCATAATTCATGACAGCAAATTCATTTTAAGTGTAACACCAGTGCCCAGTGATTTGCCATAAGGAATATAACAAAATAGGATTGAACAGAATACAATAGAACAAAAAACAAATCACAACATAACAGAAAAATTGAACAGAACACAACTCAACAGATCCAAATAGGATATAATACAACAATAATATAAAAAAGAGCATAAAATAACAGAACAGAACACAACAGAATAAAATAGAACTCAGCACATCACAAAAGAACAGAATAGAATAGAACACAGAATAAAATTCAGCTCACCACAAAAGAACAAAATACAATAAAACAACTAAAAATAGAATGGAGCACAACAGAATAAAACCAAACTCAACACCCCGTAGAAGAACAGAATACACAATGGAATTAAACTCTACACAAGAGAACAAAAAATAATAAATTCAACTCAACACAACACAATTGAATAGAACTTAACACACCACAGAAGAACAGAACACCACACAACTCAGCAGAATAGGATAAGATAGAATTTAACTTAACAAAATAGAATCAATAGAATCGAAATCAACACAATAAACGTACAAAATCAAACTGGATGGAACTCAATTCAATAAAATAGAACTTAGCACTCCATAAAGAATAGACTAAAATAAAACAGGACACAGAATAAAATTCAACTCAAAACAAAAGAATAGCATAGAATAAAACACAACTCAACACAACAGGCTATAATACAACAGAATAGAACTTAACACACCATAAAAGGACAGAAATGGAATATAACAGTAGATTAAAAGCATGATACAAAACAAATACAAAGTCGATGAGAACACAATGGAATTCAACTCACCCCAATAGAATAGAATAGAGCACAGCAAAAAATAACTGAATATAATAAAACAACACTGCAAAGATAAATCTAATTAATTAGAATAGAATGTAGAATAGAAAACAAAACTCAACACAATAGACTTGAACACAACAGAATGGAACTTAACACAGCATAAAAGAATAGAATAGAACTCAACATATATCAAAAGAACAAAACAGACAAGAATGGAATTCAACTCACCACAATAGAATATAATTGAATAGAACACACCATAAATTGAAAAAACATAATAAAATAGAACACAACACTGCACAGACAAATAGAGCCAATTAGAATAGAATATAGAATAGAAAACATAACTCAACACAACAGAAGAGAACAACAGATCCACCCTTTATTAAATGAATGACACACACACAGAGTCAGGCGATGTATAACACAGAATGCATTAAGAGATGAAAATATCACATCATGGACACGCAGGGGGTTGCATTTGATCTTCTGTTCCATGATCTACCAGGCATGTCTTTTCTGCTCACCCCCTCCTCCCCTCCTGCTCCTAGCACACTGGCTGTTGGCTGCCGGTCTCATGACCCTGATGGCAAGCACTGAGCATGCCCAAGCTGTCATGTATTGTCAGGGAGAAAGCAGACAGTGGAGACAGCGAGAAAAGCAACCCGTGAGAGGAGCCAGACGAGAAACAGGGACGGCTAGACAATAGGGGTACACATTTCTAATTAAGATACTTTGTGTCAGCTGACTCACTCACATATATATATACATGCTTCCTGGTGTGGGGCATTTTGGGATGTTTTGTTAAGGTTATGACATACAGACCTCGTTCAAAGCATCTGCCTTGTCTTCAAGAGGTAAGACTGGAATTTTCTATTATAGTGCAGTACTTACACAAATGTAATTGAATTAGTTTAATATCTTATGGATTCTTGTGCTCATATTATGTTTTATTCAGTTCATATTTTTGTTCATTTATTGTTTAAAGAAATGATCAGAGAATCCAACAGGATAATTACAGGACAAATGACATCTGTAAAGAACAGATAATGTCCACATTTAATAATTACATTTAAATCTGTTTATAAAAATACTATATTGAATATAAAAATATTTTAAAAATAGCTGTACAAATTTAATTCACCACATCAATTACATACATGCAGTAATTTTAAGTGCATTTTAAGTGTTTTGTAATGTGCACCACATGGGGAGTTAATATGTGCTGACACAAATGAACTCTAAATGGACGTTTAATGAATTGCCACTCTTGCATTGTGTTGTTGCAGGTTGCCATGTAGATGTCTTTGCTGTAATGGACCCCAGAAAATGAGCGCAGCCCTTCCGTCGGCTTTGTTCAACCTGTGTTGACTTCCCAAACCAGCCTTGCCAAACTACACTTAGCTGGAATGGATGAATGTGGCAGAGGAAACTCACTAGAGCAGCATCTATGAACAGCATGGTATGAAAATCACACATGCTAACCATTATCCAATGCACTGCATGCAAATAAGGTGCCTTGACGGACAATATAGCCAGTCCAAGCTGATGATCTAAAATGTAGGCTGCCCTACTGACACAGTAACCTGTTGAGTAGATTACAGACTGACTGATAAGGGCTATTCAGTGTCTAATGAATGGGGGTTGGGTAATGAATTAGCGCATCACAAGGGAAATTAGCTGTGATTGACCTGTGATAACTTTTTCAGAGCATCGGTGAGCAATTCTGGAGCGATGAGGACTCGGATGGCAACAGCGATGGTGAGGATTTCTTCTACGGTGCCCAGGTTAGCATATTACCCAGCAATCTACTGGAAACACATGCTAAACCTTAAGATAATTTGTTAAATTAGCAAACAAATCTCATTTTGTTCATTCATTCTTGTATTTTATCTGTCTATATAGGTGTATTTTATCTATTAGCTTTTTATTTTGTGTATCTACATACCACAGCGGCTGATTGTAGAATACATTGGGGTTACTTAAATGCATTGTGGGATTAGTGTAGGTTTATGTGCGGCTCCCTAGTATGAGGAGCAGCAGATGGCTCCAGTTTTTCAGATTACCTTAATTTACTTCAGATTTCTTGCCAAAACGTAGAGTATCTGTCTTCTTTTAATGAACACCAAATGAACTAATCATTCGGGATATTAATTTCACTTGGCTGAGCTCCTAAAATGGTGCTTTCTCTGTAAATAAAAACATTTATGGCAAAAAATATATGGCAAACAATTCATTATCATCAGTAAACAAAGAAGAGTCAGGATTACTTTATTATCCAAGAATGATCTTAGTTTAACTTAGCTGACAGGGAACATAGTTGACAGTTTCACCATTTTGATCATTTTAATGGCAAGCATTATCTGATCAACCACATATTATATTCTTGATCAGGTTAACCTCAAATGTGAAAATATATTTCAACTGAAATCATAACAATATTGCAAACTAAAACTAAATAAATACTTAATAGAAATGACAAAAAAACTACACATATCATATATCAATAATATAAAAATTATGCTGGTTCAGTAACTTATTTGACAATGTTTGCTGACATGAGAAAAATATATTTATAAATAATTAAACTTAAAAGCAGTCTAAAAACTTACGGAAGTAATAGTTTAAAAATCAATTTAATATAGATACAGTTTTATATAGAACTCAAGACTCGCTTCAAAAACAGACACTGCAAAAACTGGGATATCAAGACTATTTTAAGCAAATTGAAAAACGGGATGCACAAAATATTTGTGTGAGATTATAATATGCTTACACTAAGTGAATTAAAAACAAAGGACATGAAATGTACCATGAATTGAAGATGACTCTTTCTGTTCATTTGCAGGGTCACTATGCCACTGACCTGAGTCGCCATCCACAGCTGGACATCGATGTTGGTGCAGTGAGGAACATCTATTCTGAAAGTGCCGTTTCTGTCAGGTATATTTAAACCCACAAAGCTTCTACAAGCCCCATGAAATGCTAATATGTGAACAGTTGAGCTTGCATATAAGGTTTATGTCATTTGTTGAGGTCATTGCTCATATAATGATTATTTTATTGCATTATTACACACTGAATTATCTTCATTGGGAAGTCTTTGTCCCAAAAACCTCCTCTAACTGTGGACCTTTTGTCTGCTCTCTATATTTCAGGGAGTATGAGACCATCGATGATGTTGATATTGATCTACACATTAACGTCAGCTTCCTGGATGTAAGAGATCTACAGATACTGTAATATTTTAAGCTAGATTCTATCTGCCACCAAAAAAAAAAAGCAGATATGCATATTTACGTAGTTCACATATGTTTGCATTGTGCAGGAGGAGGTGGCGTCAGCATGGAAGGTCACGAGAACAGAGCCAATCATTTTACACCTTCGTTTTTCACTGTCCCAGTATCTAGATGGACCAGGTGAGTAATAAATGACTATTTCAGTTACAAAAGACAGGAAGTGACTCAACTAACAGCATCTCAACCTCTTTCAGAACCCACTGTGGAGGTGTTCCAGCCAACTTGTAATGATGGTTTCTGCCTTGGGGTTCAGCTTAAAAGGTAAACGGTCTTTCTGTTCTATTCTGTTTTGTGCAGCGTGACATACTGCATATGCCTCAGTAATGATTACAAAACAAATATTGATGACTTCTCCCAGAATTCTCAGCACGTTTATTTCTAATCAATGGAAACATCTAAGCAATGAGTTCCTGAATGCCCAACAGAGGAAGAGACACAGCTGGTTTAAGGCTGGAGGAACCATCAAGAAGTTCAGAGCTGGACTTAGCATCTTCTCACCGATAACCAAGTAAAATTCAAAACACTCTAGAGTGTAAATGTGCCAGATGTGCTAATAATAATATTCATGATTTAAAATAATAAGAGCTGAACTTTAGATATTAAATCAATCATTTTTTTAAAATAAACAAATTACATATTTTTGTTCCTCAGGTGCTCCAGTGTTCCTCTGATTCAGGGCCCTGGGGTGAAGACAAGGCCAGCTGGACAAGAGTTGAGAGTGACCCGCTTGATGAGCCGCTCCATGTCCTGCACCAAAGGAAAACCGCACACCTCTAGTCCAATTGGACAAGTGCGTTTGAACATGCCTATATATTATAATGGCATCTGTATATATTATTTAGACGTATGTGGTCGGTAACACTTCGTGATGTTTTTAAAATAAGTATTTTATGTTCATTAAGGCTGCATTTATTTGATCAAAAACACAGTAATATTGTGAAATATTATTGCAATTTAAAATAGCTGTTTTCTATTTGAATGTATTTTAAAATGTAATTTATTCCTGTGATGCAAAGCTGAATTTTCAGCATCATTACTCCAGTCTTGAATGTCACATGATCTTTCAGAAATCATTCTAAAGTGCTGATTTGCTGCTCAAGATGCATTTCTTATTGTTATCAATGTTGAAAACAGTTGTGCTGTTTAATATGTTTAAAGGGGTCATATGATGCTATTTCAAGTTTTCCTTTCTCTTTGGAGTGTTATAAGCTGTTTGTGAATAGATAAGATCCTTAAAGTTGCAAATACTAAAGTTTCAAAACCAAAGAGATAGTCTTTATAACGTAGACTGCCACGCCCCCCAAAACGGTGATTCTAACACGCCCCCACATATCTAATCACTATGGGAAATGTACTTGAGGGATCCGTCTTACTTTATTTTGACAGATGAAGATCGCGATTATGTAAGGGGAGTACATTCGACGAGTGCTTGCGGTGTGCGGGCCAATCACAATGCACTTGGTCAGCTGGCCAATCAGAGCAGACTTTGCTTGTCGGAAGGAGGGACTTTGTAGGAAACTAAGCTTTTGAGAGAGGCGGGGCATAGAGGACCTACAATAACGTACAGTATTTTTGAAAAATATGTGTTTTTTGAACATTAAAGCATGTCAACATATTCTGTTACACCAAATACACAAAATAAGGATCTTTAAAAAAAGCATCATATGACCCCTTACAGGTATAGCGAGTTATGTTCTATAGGATTCTTCAACAGAGTGTGCCGAACAGGCTCAAGATCCACCGTGCACATCACCACCAGACAGCTCATTCAGCTCTTCTTCTCCTCACAAGCTCTCATTCACTGCAAGAGCATCCCAACCCTGGAGTATGGCATCCTCATACAGGTAATCCTCAGTGGAGTTTAAAGTGTGAAACACTTCTAATATTTGCATAATGAACTGCTTCTTTCTTGCATTTTTCTATGCATTGTGATTGACTGTTTCTTTCTTACAACCGTTTAGTTTCCATATTACTATGAATCTCTCCCTCTGTCTTTCTCCTTCCTTTTATCCATATTACAACTTTCCTAATTTTCCATTTTTCGTCCTCTAGGTTATGAAGTACTCAGAGCAGAGGATCCCCACTCTGAACGATTATTGTGTGGTATGTGATGAACAGCATGTCTTTCAGAATGGCTCTATGCTCAAGGTACAACAAATTCTTGGAAAGCTCCATTAAAATACACCAGTAAATCCATAAAACTATCATCTCAGTTTCTTTTGTGTATGTGTATCGTTCAGCCTGCCGTTTGTACGAGAGAACTGTGCGTGTTCTCCTTCAACACTCTGGGTGTCATGTCAGGAGCTGCAGAAGAAGTAGCTACTGGAGCTGAGGAATCACGCACACATTTATTTAACTAAATGAAGATATACCAGAGACTTATATTGTCTATTTATGATCTTGTGTGTGTGTGTATATACTGTATATACAGTGGGTACGGAACGTATTCAGACCCCCTTAAAATTTTCAATCTTAACAATATTGCAGCCATTTGCTAAAATCATTCAAGTAATTTTTTTTCCTCATTATGTACAAACAGCACCCCATATTGACAAAAAAACCCAGAATTGTTGACATTTTTGCAGATTTATTCAAAAAGAAAAACTGAAATATCACATGGTCCTAAGTATTCAGACCCTTTGCTGTGACACTCATATATTTAACTCAGGTGCTGTACATTTCTTCTGATCATCCTTGAGATGGTTCTACACCTTCATTTGAGTCCAGCTGTGTTTGATTATACTGACTGGACTGGATTAGGAAAGCCACACACCTGTCTATATAAGACCTTACAGCTCACAGTGAATGTCAGAGCAAATGAGAATCATGAGGTCACAGGAACTGCCTGAAGAGCTCAGAGACAGAATTGGGGCAAGGCACAGATCTGGCCAAGGATAAAAAAAATTTCTGCTGCACTTAAGGATCCCAAGAGCACAGTGGCCTCCATTCATTAAATGGAAGACGTTTGGGACGACAAGAACCCTTACTAGAGCTGGCCGTCCGACCAAACTGAGCTATAGGGGGAGAAGAGCATTGGTGAGAGAGGAAAAGAAGAACCCAAAAATCACTGTGGCTGACCTCCAGAGATGCAGTCGGGAGATGGGAAAGTTGTAGAAAGTCAACCATCACTGCAGCCCTCCACCAGTCGGGGGCTTTATGGCAGAGTGGCCCGACGGAAGCATCTCCTCCGTGCAAGACACATGAAAGCCCGCATGGAGTTTGCTAAAAAAACACCTGGAGGACTCCAAGATGGTGAGAAATCAGATTCTCTGGTCTGATGAGACCAAAATAGAACTTTTTGGCCTTAATTCTAAACAGTATGTGTGGAGAAAACCAGGCACTGCTCAGCACCTGTCCAATACAGTCCCAACAGGGAAGCATGGTGGTGGCCAGCATACTGCTGTGGGGGTGTTTTTCAGCTGCAGGACAGGACGACTGGTTGCAATCGAGGGAAAGCTGAATGCGGCCAAGTACAGGGATATCATAGACGAACAAAACCTCTCAGGGAGTGCTCAGGACCTTCAGGACTGGCCGAAGGTACTTCCAACAAGACAATGGACCTAGCAACAGCTAAAATAAGAGGAGTGGCTTCACAACAAATATGTGTATGTTCTTGAACGGGCCCAGCCAGAGCCCTGACTTAAACCCTATTGAGCATCTCTGGAGAGACCTAAATGGCTGTCCACCAACGTTTACTATCTAACCTGACAGAACTGGAGAGGATATGCAAGGAGGAATGGCAGAGGATCACCAAATTCAGGTGTGAAAAACTTGTTGCATCTTCCCAAAAAGACTCATGGCTGTATAGATCAAAAGGGTGCTTCTATTAAATACTGAGCAAAGGGTCTGAATACTTAGGGCCATGTGATATTTCAGTTTTCTTTTTGAATAAATCTGCAAAAATATCAACAATTATGTGTTTTTCTGTCAATAAGGGGTGCTGTGTACATTAATGAGGAAAAAAAAATAACTGAAATGATTGTAGCAAATGGCTGCAATATAACAAAGAGTGAAACATTTTAAGGGGTTGAATATTCCGTTTAACACTGTATATAAGTATATATATATATATTATATATATATATATATACTAATACGTTGTATGTTTTTGTACAGGTAGTGGACTGCTGGTTGCAATGGTCGTGCGCACTTGAATCTGCGCGTAAAAGCATCATCTTTGACCCTTACCCCTCTGTTGTTGACACTCATGACCCCAAGTCTCTGGCCTTCAATCCAAAGGTAGATACTTTATCAGATAAAATGAATAAAATGTTTCTAATATCAGTTTTAGAATGTTCACATTTCATCTTTGACCTTTGACATCTTTGATCTTTGACATCTGTGACCTTCTTCATTCATTTTCCACTGATAGAAAAAAAGTTATGAGCGGCTACAGAGAGCACTAGATGGCATCACATCAATCCGAGAAATAACACAAGTGACTAATTCAAACTGCGAAAACAGAATAGCAAGATGTAAACTCAGAAATTTTAAGGAAAAAGTCAGAATTGCAAAATATAAACTCATAATTCTAAGGAAAAAGTCAGAATTGCAAGATGTAAATTTGCAATTCTGAGGGAAAAAGTCAAAATTGCGAGATGTAAACTCAGAATTCTAAGAAAAAAGTCTGAAATGTAAGATATAAACTCACAATTCTGAGAAAAAAATTCTTTTTTTTTTTTTTTCTCCGTTGTGAAAATAAGCTTCCATTTAAATAGGTTCACATTTTATAGACAACTATATAGATATTTGAGATATCAAGAGTCCGCAATTTTACATCAACTGTGTTTTGACATTATTGTGACCAAGTTTGAAGGGATTCTGGTAAATATAAGGGTGATTTCAAATACTGCTGTAAGTGACCCACTTCCTGTTGCCAGTTGGTGGCGCTATAACTGTTATTCACAATAGCTACACATATTATAGGAAATCCATAGTCCTTGTTAAGGGAATGCATGACACCTTAACTCATATTTTACCGGGCCCTTATTTTGAAATAAAGAAACAGATGGACAAACTGGACCCGCTTGTACATCCTCTGCTGCAGTGGTGAGTGAAACTCTGTTTCCTTTAATGGAATACTCAGGTTTTCATTATTTTCCTGTTATCATAATTAATCTTCTTTTTAGTCTCAGGATTATATCCAGCAACAGGTCTCACATTGTCAAGCTCCCCTCCAGCAGGGTAAGGGCATTTGATCACATTCTCTCTTAAATAACAGTGTGACTAAACCTTTATTTCACTCCTACGATTTTTGCTAACAGCAACTGAAGTTCATGCACACCTCCCATCAATTCCTGCTCCTCAGCAGTCCTCCTGCAAAAGAGGCCCGCTTTCGCACCGCTAGAAAACTCCACGGTAGCACGTTCGCTTTTCAGTGAGTTTCAGTTTAGTATGAGTTCATTTCATAATCATTAGTTTATGATTACTGACTAATCACTAGCTCTCTGTCTTCAGTGGTTCTCATATTGAAAACTGGCACTCTATTCTACGAAATGGACTTGTAAACGCCTCCTGCACAAAACTGCACGTACCACAGTTACTCCTAATGTAGTGAATGAAGAACTATAGCATGTTACCCACAGATTTTCTACTTAGCATATTGGCGTTGATCAATCTGCCTTGTTCTCTTTGACGCAAGCTGCATGGGGCGGCCTATGGGAAGGGCATCTACCTCAGCCCCATCTCCAGCATCTCATTTGGGTACTCGGGTAAGAGTTTTTGGGCTTGTCTACAAAGTGCAATGTTTTAAAAAACGTGCATGGTTTCAGACATTTTGGACATATTTTGGGGCAAATACCATGGTTTTCTGGTTATGTATAATGGTAATACCACTGGGGTCCACAGAAAATATGAAAGAGAAAGAAAAACAGAAGTAACATATTTTTAGGGTTGTCAAATTTAGTGTTAACTAAAATATTAATTAAATATGTTTAATGCAATAATTCAGCATCTTATTTGTCAACATGAATTTGATATTATCACAGTTTCATTCCTCATTCCACCTAAAAACTGTTCAGATATTATTGGTCAGATTAATTACCATAAATATTAATGATTTAAAAAAAAAAAAAAAACGAAGATTATGAGAATAATCACAATAAAGCTAAATTATAATTTTTTTTTTCTAAAAACTGATCCGATTATGAGATTAATCACAATATACATAAATTGTTAATATTTTTTAAATAAAAAAACAGGTCTGAGAATATGAGATTAATCACAATAAATATATTTAATTTATAATAATTTTCTGGTCAGATTGTGAGATTAATCTAATATAGATAGACAGATAGACAGACAGACAATTTAT
This sequence comes from Sinocyclocheilus anophthalmus, assembly GCA_018155175.1. NCBI lineage: Eukaryota > Metazoa > Chordata > Actinopteri > Cypriniformes > Cyprinidae > Sinocyclocheilus > Sinocyclocheilus anophthalmus. The sequence continues at coordinate 224,565 of JADLZN010001616.1, forward strand.
TGTAATTAAGGTCATTTACACAACATGTTGTCTTATCACACACAATAAATGTATATTAAAATAAACAGTTGCCTCTATATTTTAAAGAGGAGGCCCCTTGCCTTGTAAATACCATGACATTTGAATAATATGATAATCATTCTGTATGATATATATCTATCCAAGTATCATCGATACTGCCAGATTACTTTTTTAAGGAAACTTGTCTGATGCAGGGAGATCAAACATTTAAAATCAATTATAATGTTATACTGCAGTGCTTATTTCTATATCCATATAGCACTGTTATATTAGTTTTCACCGTAGAATGTATTTGTGTGCAGGAATGGGAAAGGGACCGCACCACATGCCTACTAAAGAGGAATTAGCACAGCACTACAACCAGGTCAACACTGTTTTACAGGTATTAACTCCATCTGCAGAGATTGGACTGATATGGATGTATTACAGGTGCAATCTGTAGCTGATCAGATTAGGTGAGTCAAACCTGATTGGAAACAATATAAGCAGAGTTATATGAGGTTTGCATTTGTGACTGCACTCATTTCATTAATTTGTCAGCAACATAAAAGACAGATACTTACCATCTCCTATGTAAGTGTGTATCACTGCTAAATGTGTCATTGTTCTTTTGCAGTGTCGACCCACACAGTCAAGGTTTCTTCAGAGTCGGAATCTGAACTGTGTTGCTCTGTGTGAGGGTATGGGGTTAAGAATACTTGAAAAGGCCAAATATGTCATTCGAAACCATTGCAGAAATGAGCTTTTTTGTTTGTTTGACTAATTAAAGAAACAGTTTGCCAAAAATGAATGTATTAATATTTTTGTGCACTATTCCTTTAAAGTTAAGTAATTTTGTATTTCTCTCAACAGTAATAACTTCCAAAGATCTACAGAAACATGGAAATATTTGGGTTTGCCCGATTTCTGATCACGTCTGCACACGCTTCTTTTTTGTGTGAGTATTTTGACGCTTTATCGTTTGTCTTATTACAAATTCAGCATCTTTTGGCTCACGATATGTTCCACAATTGTCTGTTTTGTCTATCTTTCCTCAGGTACGAGGACGGCCAGGTAGGAGATGCTAACATCAACACACAGGACGTCCGGATACAGAAAGAGATATCGCGGGTGATTGGGGGACAATCAACCTGACTGACCCGTTTCACCACTGTGACGCTTTGAGAAAGTTTACAAGGGAACATATGAACTGAATATGGGAAAGAATTACCTCAAACTAGGTGTTTTTGAAGATGCTAGCCTCCAGTCAAGTTTGTCTTTACGTGGAAACAAGGGAAACCCGTTTTGTACCTTTTTTGATAAACATTTTATTAATTTATTTCTCAATTAGTCTCTACGTCATGTTCGCTGCTTTACGTTTTTCTACTTCATGAGAAAAAGTGCTGTGAATTATCGTTGAATTTACAGTACAGCGGTTGAAAAAAGTGTCATTTCCATATTGCCCACTGGGGGTCTCTATTGCCTAAGAATAAAAAATCGCATAAAAATAATTTGGAAATGAAATATAAACGGCTTATGGTTCTATAAACCTGCCATTTTAAAGCGTTTACGTCTGCCCTTATGGACAATTCAGCATTTTTAAGTACTGTTTGATGTATGTATACAACATCAGTTCATTTTCATGAGAGTGTTGATTGTTATGGATCCTAAACCTCTTAACATGAAATGTTAATAAGTTTGGTGCTGTGCGCTAGAAGGCGTCGTGTTCTCATTTACTCTTCAGAGAGCTTCAACCGGAGAAGACTGCCAATAAACGACACATTACAGATGAGAAATGTAACGTATGATTGTGTCTATGTCAATGTGAAGACGTAAAACTAATCTGAAGGAGGGTCATGGTTTCATACGGCCTATATTTGTATGTCGGCAATTTTTCTATAAATTTAGAGCATTGTTACGCATGAGTTACATTGAAAATAATGCCAGAATACTGGATGAATTGTGACCAAATGCTCCCACAATGACAGTAAAACTCAAATTACCTGCATTATGAAGACCTCTCAACGGCCCTAACAATGAAAACAGCTTATAAAGGGATTAAACAGTGTCTTAATTAAAATCTAAACCTGCCAAAACGTTTCTATAAACGGCTGGTGAATACCCTAGAAATATAATACATTTTATATAAACAGTAGATGTCAATGGAAAGTCCCCATAATGATGTAAAAATGCATATGGGTCTGCTGTCATACTGTTATCTGTCACGACCCCTAAAAAAATTAATAGTGTGTTGCATTCCGAAGTCCCAGAGGACATTTTGAATTCTCGGTTTAGCCAGCGGGTCTGTTCTCATCTGAAGCAGAAACACATAATAATTCATAACAGTGCGCTACATCCACATGAGGCCCGCATCTGCTCCAAGACCCCTTACCCTTCCTTTTCCCATTTTACATTATATTACTTTTTGTGTGTAGATACATTAATGTAAATTATGAAATAGACATAAAATGTATGTATGTAAATATATATATAATTCTGGAAAAATATGTATAAATTAAAGATACACCTAATTATTATAGGCATGAATAATGTATGCAATATACAATATATATTTCAAGTTGTATAAACATATCTTTTATTTAGATATTATATAATTCATTTATGATATTAATGAATTCAAAATATTAATACAATACTATATTAAGTTAACAACACAGCCAAAATTGTATCATTTTAATCTATAATTGTAATATATAATAATTTAGTATATTTTACATCTATAATATTTATGACAATATATTTTAATATTATATATATAATGTATCTATGATAGTAATAAATACAAAATATAAGATAAATCGATTATTATCGTGTACACTCACTTCACTATGGTAAGAAAAACCCTACAGTTCTGCTGATTGATTCATTGTCTCCCATATTAAAATGAATTAAGCAAAATTATACTGTGCAATTATAAATCCATTAGAACAATGATTTTTGTAAGCATCATAACAAAATATGTAAATACATACTTTATGATGATTACAACATCATTACATAGTATGAACATAGACCAGACATAAATGTAACACTCATTTTATTTAAAAGAAAATCAATTTATTAATGTCATATAAAATAAACTTGTTCACTGTCCTTGTTTTAGAATAACAAAATAAGATTAAAGAAAAAAAGCAGTGTAATATTTAGTTTTTGTCACCTGCTTTAATTTTTTCGATTATCCACTTTGACTAAATTGTCTCTTCATAGGCTAAATGTTGTTTTGATTTCACGAAATCGGTTTTGTATGATAATGTGCTTCTGATTTTTCTTCATCATTTACTCTAAAGTGCATCAGTTTTCGTCTAGTTGACGGGAAATGTGCAAATTGTATTGATGCTCAGCACATCTTTCATTAATGTAGACATCACTACTTTGCTTAAATGATCCACTTTCTCTTCCCTTTTCTTTGACTCTCTCTACCCTTGGCTGAGTGTGGTTATTATCTTTCCCTGGAAACATTTGAATGCTTTGACCCTCACAAATGTTTTACAAGTGCAGATCACGGCTGAACACACCTCAGTACAGCCCAGCTCGAGTAGTTCTGACACCCTCAGCAGAAAGTGTTCAAACACCACTTGGACCGAGCCGTGAGGGAGAACTGTTCCAGAATGGAAGTGAGGCATGAAGGAGCCCTTTTCCAATTTTTCATCAGCGAGAAAATTACCCAGGCAGTTTTCAAGCTTGCGTATTTCTCGCTACAGAGGAACTTGCTGTTACAGTTTGTTTTTGAAATGCTCTTGACTGCTGCCCAGTTTATCCTTCCACAGCAGCGTACGTGAAGCAAAAAGCGAATCCTTTTGAATTCCTCTCATCCCTTTGTAAGCGAGATTGCCTCCTTAACAAAAGTTCTCAGTGAAGCCCTACTCAGTCTCCTCACACCATTAAACAAACTTCATTCTGACTTCATTTCCCTGTGGGTGTTGCAATCTGCAGTGCTCCTCTTTGAGACCTAATTTCCCTTTAATTAAATTAGTAAGACTTCCAAAGCAATCCGCCAGAGAGGCCCTGCGGCTGGGTTTCTGTTGTCGGGCAGATAACGGCTGTGAGGGTGTGTCGTCTATGGAGATTGATGAAGTAATTGAAACAGTAATTGTCAACATGTTGGCTTTTATCTGTTCTGGGAGCTTACTAAAATAAGAGCGTCTGGTTGGCAGTGCACTTGAAAGGCCCAGTTTTACCAGCAGATCTGTAACCGGTCCTATAGCATCACTGAAATGTGTCCACTCTTCAGATAAATACACTCCAGATCATGTGTACACTGCAAAACAATGTCAAAAAACAAAACAAAAACTATCCAAATATGGTAGATAAACATTTTTAAACATTATTACTTATATTATTAAGTATAATAAATGTCTCATTAATTATACATATATATCTTATACTTAATATTATATCTATAAATTTTTGTTACAAGTAAAAAAAACAAATTAAAAATGGATCTACTTTAAAAAAATTACATTAATTCTAAATTAAAGGGCAATTGTTACAATGTAACCTAATTGAACTGAAAATGTATTTCAAAGTTAGTATATTAAAAATATTTCAATTTAATGCCTATTGAATGAAAGTTGTACAGTAAGTATTACTTTGTTAGTATCCATTAGTAATGTAATATTGTTAAAATTGTTTCTGTACAAGTAACATTTTGAATTATTTTATATGAATAGAATAATATTAAAAAATTTCGAATATACACAACATATATTATAATATATGCATTTACTATGAAACATCTTTATTATATTGAAACCGTTTTTGTACTTAAGTATATTTTTTTTTAGTTTTGTTATCAGTTATGTACATTGAAGTGTTAATTATTAATTATGTTTATACAAAATCTTAAAGATACATATGTAATATTTTACAGTAAAGGTTTTTTTTAAATTATTTTAAATTATGAATCATTAATTATGGAGAAAAACACACCTGCTAACAGTTATGTACATTGGAGTATAACTTTGTACTATATTTCAAAGTAGTAAAAGAATAAACATAATAATTCTAAATGATTTTGTATTAAAATATATTTTTTTATTTATTGAATTTCACATTATTACTTACAGTAGAATTACATATTTTTTTAAATGATGAATTTCCTTATATTTATGGAGAAACACATGCCTGCATGAACCATCAACTTTTTTTTTTCATAAAACCTTTTAAAGCTATATTTCTGTATTTTTGTTAACAGTTATGTGCATCATTGGTGTGTCTAATGTTGTGTATGATATTATGTAATTGATATTCACAGCATTATTTTAGTGTTGTGTTACTGATGCTGTTTTGTTTTTGTGCTTTGTCGATATGTTCGTTCTGACCATGGTTTCAGGAAAAGCAACTCATGATGAGATGCCTTCCATTAATCGAACTGCATACGGAAAGTATTTTACAGTACATTTTTACAGTGTATAATTGTGCTTCTTACTGGTCTCATTGAACAGAACGCTTGTCTTGCCTCCTGTCACCCCAGTCTCTAGAATGTTGGATGCTTTTCCTATTTTGTCAAGCAGAACTGCATGGCCTTCTTCTCTGATTGAAATCACAGCCTCAGGGCTCTAACACTTCGAGAGCGTTCAGCAGCCACAGTGGGAGAAGATGCAGAAATACACCTGATGAAACAGCCACCTTTGGACAACAGTGAATTCTTGCTCGGTAAATGGCAGTTTCTTGACCTACATTGATGTGTGCTGTATCAATTTAGCATGCAAGTTTAATATTTAAACACAATTTCATAAGTTAATAAGTTGGCCCAAAGCCATATTTAAAAGCAGGTGCCTGGCATAAGTCAACTGTGCTTATGTAGATAATTGTTTACCGGCTGCATTGTGCCGTCATGCATGGGAGGATGTGTTTTTAAACTCTCAGCCTTAATCAGTCACGCATGTTAATCAGCTACAGACACACACTGATTGACAGGACTTCATTAACACTGCGAATTTCAAAGGGGGACTCGGGAAAGCATTCACCAGGATGAAATTTGAAATTCTGTACAGAGCACTTGCCAGACACAGTGACTGTTCCTTTAAGAGATGCTTTGGCTCTCCACCCCCTCCCTCTCTGTGTCCCTCACAAGCGCTCAGATTGGGTCTTCAGTGCATTCTGGAGTGTGGTAGGCACCATTTAAGAGTAAATATGCCAAAGGTCTCAGATTGTGACCAGACGTCAAGGGTGAAACGCATTGCCACATACAGAACTTCACCTTACAGCAGAACTCGATGAGAATTCTAAGAGCAAAAAGGTAAACGAATCACTAAAAGATTCTTCTAGATCAGTTTGACATTAATTTGTTCTTGTTCCATAAAGTTGTCCTGCATTTGATTTGATTTTAATTACTGTGTAATTGTATTTTTTAATACATTTGGCTTTATGGTTATTATTTATCCTTTTTGTTTACATTTAATGTTTATTACATATAGTGCTTTTTTTATTTTGTATTGTTTATTTTATTTGCCTGTAATTGCATGTAATTGTACACATACATTTGGCTTTTATATTATTATTATTATACATTTTATTTGTATTATTATAACGCTTGTTGAATAATGTTATTTAATTAGAGTTTAATTAGTGTGTAATCCTATATTTAAATACATTGTTATTATTAAGTACATTTATAATATACTAATTATTAGTTATTATTTATAAATTATTTTATTATCTGTTTTTATTTCATTTTGTGTTATTTAATAATTTTAGTAATTGTAAACCATACTTATTATACACATTGGTTTTAAATTATTATTTTCTATTCTATTTTAATTTGGGGGATTTTAAATACACTGGGATGTTAGTATTATTGATTTTTTATGATGTTTGTAAAAAAAAACAAATTATTTTCAGTTTTAATTGGTGTTTAGTTACTTCAATTTATTTTCATTGGATTTTTAAATTGATCTTTTATTTTATTGTTTTTTGTTTTGACTTCAGATAAAAGTTCAAATAATGATTCATTTTGACCAAACCAAGCTTGTTGGCTTTAAAACGTGGTTCTGTCTCTGAACTCATTGTCTTTTTGCCTTGTTTGGTTACAGCTTCCTTCTCACGGAGACTGAAATATGCTTCAAAGGTAGTGACTGAGAAATTGCTGATACTCAGCACTTTCAGCTTTGATGAATTTGCTCGATTTACAGAACAGATTTTTTCTTTCCTTCATGTCAACGGCCAGAGAGTATGAAGTAAATGACACCTTGTCATTCAGTTCGGAGCTTTGGGAATCACACAACATTTAGCAGCTAAGATCATTCGATTTCCTTCATGTCTGTGCATTGTTTACGCTGGAAAACAGCATAATGTATTGCATCTTTTTGAAGGTAGAAATTACACAGCTCTGGTTTTGCACCCCCAAGAACATATAAAACACCCTATAAATATGTTTATGCCAAGCCGAGAGCTTCATAATAACACACAATCTAAATGCACCACATCTGTCCAACCCTCTAAACTCAATCCCACAAACCCTGCTGGGTCTTCTAGCAAACCAAAGCAAGATGGATTCAGGAAGGTCTGTTCCACTGGAGAGCCAATCCCATGTCCAATCCCAGGACTGGCATCTGAGGTGCTGGAAATGCGCGTGAAGGAAGGGAGCAAGATAAGGAACCTTTTGGGTTTTGCCATGTCTCGAATTCAAGGTGACGGACACACGCCTCCAACATCGCAGGTTATGTTCAGTGGGACGGGACGGGCTGTGACCAAAACCATCACCTGTGCGGAGATAATGAAACGGAAAGTGCAGGGTTTACACCAGGTGTCAAAGCTCCAGTACAGGACAGTGACTGAGGTGTGGGAGAGCCAGGAGAGCAGCCCGGTTCAGATGACCGTACACAGAACTCTTCCTTCCATTTGTATTCTTCTGTCCAAAGAACCGCTGGACCCGCAGGAGCCGGGATACCAGCCTCCAGCCGAAATAAACGCTCTCTCAGAGGAAAGCAAATGGCCAGATGGACCAAAGGGGGCTGGAAAGGCAGAAAAAAGACCAGCGAGTCCTTGTTCTCATGATCTCCCCAGTCTTAAAAGAGCTGCACTGGGACAGGATAAAATTCCAGCTCTGGAAACAGTGAAAAAATGTTACTATAAAAGGGAGGAATTCATATAAATGTTTTTTGTGTGTATTTATAACTTGCTTAACTGTCATATAATTTAGCCATATCAGGATGCAATACATGTGAATGTATAATCTGAGTGATAAAATGCATGATCAAGTGATTTTTTTTTGTATTACTTCATAATAGTCTGAAAATAAATGACCAAATAATTTAGTGTTGGCTATTTCTTACACTCCTTCACTGTTATTTTCTCTGCTCAGTAATTTTCATATTTTCTCTCATACTCTTGGTTTTACCATTATAAATTTAGTATAATTGGAATACTATTATAGTTTATAATAATATTTTGGTTTTATTTTTTTCCATTTTAATTTAATTTTTTATTAAATGTTTATTTTGTGTGTTTGGTCAATTTTCCTCAGTGCTCTCATTTTTTTAAGTCTAATGTGATAAATAATAAATAAAATATTCATTTTCATAGTTACAGTCAAACAGTTTTTTCATTTTTCAATTATTACTGTTTATTATTATTTTAGTAATCTAGGTTACAAAAGATTATGTTATTTGCAGTTAACTTTTCATTAAATTGCTTTTGAAAAAGTTTTTTTTTTTATGATTTTAGTTTTAATTTTTATTAACTATAATAACCCTATGTTTACTTTATGAAATGTAATACTGCCCTCTGCTGGTGAGAACAACTCTTTTGGAAACATGCTTGTTGCTGTATTCTCTTTAAATGAAATTCACATTTAGGGTTAGAAGCTAAAAACTATGGCACTTTGGCAACATATTTTTACAGTTAACTTTTCAATAAAAGACGAAGGTCAGACTTATTTTTGTATTTTATCTGACACCATATTTCAGTAAAATTATATCAACGCTACGATTGCTAAAACTGCATATGTAATGAAACTGAGCTATTTTGATCAAAGTAATTGTATGACAACAGTGACGTAATATTGCACGAATGTTGCCAACTAATGAGGGCATATAAATGCCATAAATTATGACGAACTGCTTGTGTGTTTAAATGGATGCAGTAAATGCAGAATATTGCACCTGTCCTACGCTTTTGTCAGCTCATATAGAATGACTGTGATTTGTATACAGTACAGAAAAGTATCTTTTGTCCTTCATGCTCTTTTATAATCCTCTTTAGCAAACCCTCTCGCTATTCATTGCCATGCGTAGCCAGAGTCCACCACACACGGCTTTTTTTTCCCGAGCCAGTGCGCATGCGCAGTCACACGCCAGTCTCGTGTTAGCAGGTCGGCTATCTTGACTATCCTTCAGTCCGAGCTGCGCTTGAGCCCGGTGAGCCGCACTATGTTCAGAGCCGCCCTTCAACTCTCAATCTCCGGTGCTCGGAGTTTAACAAGGTCACGGCCACAATATACAGGTAAATGCAGAATTTGCCATTAATTATGAAACCGCTGATAGGAAAAACGACAATAAGAGGCAGAGTTAACGGAAACACCTTGAACTTTAGCTTAGCACATAAGCTAACCAAAGCCGCACCGGTGTCTTGCAAGAAAGGTTATATCTTTCAGAAGTTATCACACGCTAAGTCGTAATTTGGATAACAGCATTTCCACATGACAGTCGCGTTTTCCCAGTCATTTATGAAGTCCTGTAGATGTTTTCTCACAGTGTCCTTGCAATGACCCGCTAGAGTGAGGCTTCGGCCCAGCGCGAGGAGAAAACGCGACACTCAAACTGAAAGCATCCCAGATTGACACTTCTTTTCTGTCAGGTTGACATTTCATTGAAACAGCTAGTCTAGTGTGTAAATGCGTGGGTTTTGACAGCTTTTCAAACAGCCGGTGTGGTTTACATAAACTCCTGTAAGTTAGCAGTTTTGTCATACGGTAAATGAATACGTGCGCCGCAAGGTTGCATGTATGAAGAATGCGCATAAATTCCTATTGCATGAATATAAAGCGGTGCTGTAGCTAATACTATCAGCTAGAATGTTTGCTATGACAGTGCACTGACCTCTATGAAAACCCACACCTCATATGCAAATGTAGTGTCATCAGAATGTACTTCACTTCATGAACGTACAAACATCTAGTTTGCATGTTTTGAATTATACGTCTCGTTTTGGGGATATCAGTTGAACTTTTTGTCTTACCTTCTTTAGCTGATAGATAAGCATTAGCCCAAATCATATTGACCCAACAGACCATGTACCAGTCAAACAAGAGCACTGGACCAGTTCCAACTGGAACAAGGCTTGTATGCAAAATGTGACTGCACTATTAAGTGTTTTTCACCATCACTGAAACATGAAATGATTTTGGATTAGATTTATGGCCCTTTCATGCTTACAGTACCTCCCGGAAGTACTTTGGCTGTGACAATGTTATTATTGTCTGTATGTCGTTTTCTAAGGCTGATAAAGTGAGTAATTTTTGCTAAAAGTCTCTTCTGATTGTCTCTGGTCTTTCTCTTCCACAGCTTCAGTAGCTGCTCGTTCTTATTCCCATGGCAAACAGGAGACAGATGAAGAGTTTGATGCCCGCTGGGTCACTTACTTCAGTAAGCCAGACATTGATGCTTGGGAGCTGAGGAAAGGTGGGTGACGGTGGCGCTTTGACCTTGTTATTGAATCGGCAGCTGTGCATTCGACTGCTGAGCTTGTAAAGTGAGAATTTACTCTCATACATTTATTTTAGTGGCCATATGTTCTGTTTAAAATCCTCTTGAATCTGAATGCTGCTCTTTAAGATAGCCACATTTCTGAAAGTGAGTTCTAAGTGAATTCAGTAGCAAGCTATAGTGCAATTACTGTATCTTCTCTGAAATGATTTGTTTGTTGTTTGCTGCCAATTTTTTTTCCTGAAAATTAATATACGATCTTATATAAAAAATGTTTTTATTATTATACTTTTAAAACATTTTACATTTAATTATTCAATATATATATATAGTATATAATAGAAGATATAGATATTACTTGCCCCTTAGACAAAACAGGTTTCCACCAGTAACAGTAGTGTTTCTGTTTGTTTTTAACATTTGCTAACCTGTAAAGCTGGTTTAGTTTAATCTGTTAGTATCACTTCTTCAAAAATTTATGACAGTCTGTTTCTCTTTACCTTAAAATCTTTGGAACATTGAGTATTCTGTCTGGGTTAAAGCTCGAACTGATGTAGAGTAAATAAATGTCTTCTTTTGTTTTCTTCAGAATGACATTGATCGGTTATGACTTGGTACCTGAGCCAAAGATCCTGGAGGCAGCCCTGAGAGCATGTCGGAGGCTAAACGATTTGGCCAGTGCCATCCGCATCCTCGAGGCAGTCAAGGTCAGTAAAACTCTCTGGACAATAGCAGAATATGCCACAGTGGCATTAATTAATTTATGTCTTGAAGCTGCATTATTTAACATGATTTTTCTGAAATAATTTTTTACTTAAAATTGTTTTAATTTTTAATTAGATTTTATTTTATTTTACTCGTACTCCTTTATTTATTTTAATTAATTAATTTATTTATTCACGCAGGACAAATCTGGCCCACACAAAGAGATCTACCCCTACGTTCTCCAAGAGCTGCAGCCTACCCTCAATGAGCTTGGTATCCCTACACCTGAGGAGCTTGGCATTGACAAAGCATAGATGTCTGCGATTGTGGTGAGTATCAGCAAGCAATTTTTTAAAAAAAAGGACACAATTCAACCTCTAAGCAATTGCAAGATGTGTTTCCTTATTTGATTTAAAGGGGTCATATGATGCGATCTCAAGTTTTCCTTTCTCTTTGGAGTGTTACAAGCTGATTGTGCTTAGATAAGATCCCTGAAGTTGCAAAGACTAAAGTCTCAAATCCGAAGAGATATTGTTTATAAAAGTTAAGACTCTGCCACGCCCACCTAAAACGTCTCGTTCAACATGCCCCACATATCTACCTCCTATGTGGCAAATATAGCATAATTACGCCCAAATTGCACGCAAAAGAAAGAAGGCGTGGTTTCAGTAATCGCTGTTAGTGTTGAAGCAGCCATGTCAGGGAGACGCTGTGTGTTTCTAGGCGAAAGCAAAAGCACTTTATTTTGCCTTCCGGAAGTAGATGCATTTAGAAATATTTAATATTACTTACAACAGAACAGCAATGCAATGTATTTTATGGATGACCGTTTCGTGAACTTAGGAGAGGAAGTCATTCTGACTTTGCTATGACAATCTGGTGCGTCTGAATCAGCTACTGTTTTGTTATTAAATTAAGTATTTGCTATTGACTGTTCAAACGCGGATTTTTTGCGCATTGTGTGTGTGTGAGAGAGAGAGAGGGGGGGGGGGGTCCCATCACAGTGGAGTCAGCTGTCTTAACCGTGGCTTGTGTACTGCAAACAAATACCAGCTTCATCACCGTGTCTGTCAAGCAACTCTGTTCCCCTTTCGGGCTCTGTCTTTACATTTATTTTGAAAGATGAAACTCACGATTATGGTAAGGGGCGTTACATTTCTTCCGACGATTCGCTTGCGTGTTCGGCCAAATCCACGTCACTGGGTCAGCTGGCCAATCAGAGCAGACTGCGCTTGTCGGAAGGAGGGACTTTGTAGAAAACATAGAGGATCTACAATAATGTAAAGTATTTGAAAAATTATGTGTTTTTTGAACATTAAAGCATGTCAACATATGCATGTACACAAGACAACAAAATAATTATCTTTAAAAAAGCATCATATGACCCCCTTAACATGTGCAGCTTTCCTTTTTACCTACAGAGTCTTCCAGGAGACTGCTGCTCTTGTCTGGACTGAGTAGACCACTGTACTTGAAGTCTTTGCCTCATGTCATGGTGTTTGTGTTATATTTAATTGGCCTTTATTATGTTCTTTTGCTTGTAAAATATTGATGGACCTAATAAAGGGAGATATATCTTTACTCAATCTTGTTGTGTTTTTATCTGATGACTCCGGTTTTGCTTCAAACTTGTATTAACTTGTATTATTGGGTTATAGGGTTATAATGAATCACAACAGAAAAATCTATCCTCTTAATCTTTCAAAATGGAAAACTATTTCTGTTAAATGTATTGACATTCTAGTTAATTATTTGGAATTTAATAATAATTTTAAATAAAAATCTTTACCTGTGAATGTGCGAGACTTCCGTTTCATTAACTATATGTAAACAGAATAATAACAGTAACGGACTGTTTTTGCACAGCTAAAATAACTGGGAGCGGCCAACACCGGAAGTCTCGCACATTAAAGGTAGCAACTGCTGCGCCCGCTGTTACGTTAAAAACAAGATGCATAGTAAACCGTTCTTGTTTTTCTGCTCGACACAAGCTATGATTGATTATTTAGTAAATGTTATAGCACTTTTGAACCAGTGGAGGGCGCAGCAGGACTGCGTTCAACCTAAATCATATCAAAAAATTAAAATCACAATCAAAACATTTAAAGTTGTTGGGTATGCATAATGAATAAAAAGATTTTAGGTAAAACGTGTTTTCCCCATCGTACTATTAATAATTGTTCATTTCCGTTCTTCTATAAACATTGTGTCTAATTTGGGGTCAGAATTTCGAGCCTAAATAAAAAATGACAGTCTAATAATAGATGCTTGAAACAGCCATGCAAGTGTGTTAACTCCCATCGGTTTTTGTGCTAAAAATGTTTTACTTCGCTGCTTGCATAGGGGAAACGTAAGAACGTAGTAACTTGTTGCACGAGCCAGCGGGCGGGATTTAAATGTGCGGGGGGTTTGGCTCTGGCTGGAGGAGGAAAAGTCGAGGGGACTGTGGGAGTCCCTGAGCGCGCAGTTCGGGAGGTGAGGTCAGGCGTTTCCCCTTTGGCTGGGCCCCACTGTCGAGTGTTTTTTCCCCTCTGCAAACACCGAGAGGTTTATTACTGTTCTATCAGAGGGGATATTACACGTTCGGGTGGATGCACACGGACTCGGTGCGCTGAGCAAAACACGCACGGTGGTTTATCTAGGAAAAGAGTGATGGTGGACAATTCCAGTAGCAGCAAAGCGCAAGTGGTGAGTTCCGTCCTGTTGGCACAGACCCCTGTTGAATGTATTGATAAGCTACTGTAATATTTAATCAGCAGACCTCGAGCGTATCAAATATTGCATGTACGTTTAAGAGTTTTTTATATAAACTCAATGAGTCGGTATTTATTATAATTACATTCGTGTGAATGATCAAGCTATTATATGTAGCGAAAATCCACATTGTACACGTCATGATTTCAAGATAGTTTTTTCTGATGAGACAACTCCAGCTGTTTATTAGTTGTTAAAGTTCGTGTGCTGCTGGAGTCGATAAGTCAAACACATCGCCGTTTGTTTCCGTCAGAACGCGATACTTTGTTGCGTCGTGTGTTCTTTCTTTTTTTTAATAGCTTAATTGTTTTTGGAAGAGCGCCATACTTTTGGGCAGCCATGATTCGACTGTGAACATAATGTCTTCTTTTATTGCGCTCACTTATCAAACGGTGCTTTAATTAGTGATAAAGTAACCGCATAAATAGACTGGATTTGACTAAATATTAATTATTTAACAAAATGTAAAGCGACACGCCGTTTTGACCGGACATCCGGTCCTTCTACTATCCCGACTGGTCGCTTCTATGGGGGGGGGTCAAAGGTAGGCTGGGTTACTGGGCAATAAGCGAGCCGCGGAATGCGACGTTAATCTTTTTGGGACGTATAAATACTGTGAATACGAATTAAAATTCTTGCGAAATTAATTCGAATTCCACCCAGCCATGTCCGTTGTGAGGATTTGCTTACACGTATTTGTTTTTCATTTCAATTAAACAAATGTGACTTTCCTCCTTCATGTCGTTTGTGCTTATTTGTTTACACGTATTTGTGTTCTATTTGTATCTAATTCGAATTGAGTCCATTTGATTGCGTCGATAATTCAAACTCTAATGCCTTTAAGTTAATGATGTTGGTTTGAATTTTAAGAATTCAAGTTGCTCAAAAACAGTGTGGTTGTTTCGTTTACGCATTAATTGTTGTGTTGCGTGAACGTTTAAAAAAAACGTAACTTTTGAAATTTAGTTATTAAAATGTGTTTATATGCATTTTCAACCAATAATGAAAATTCTGTCAGACATTTCCCACCCTCAAGTTGTTTCAAACCTGTATGATTTTATTTCTTCTGTTTAACACAGAATATGATATTTTGAAGAATGTGAGTAACTAAAGAGTTGCGGGTCCCTATTGACTTCTATAGTATGGGGGAAACTGTCTGGTTACCCACGTTCTTCAAAATTCAGCAGAAGAAAGAAATTCATACAGGTTTGGAACAACTTGAGGGCGAGTAAATGATGACACTATTTATTTATTTAATTATGTGTTTGTTTTTTGACGGGTGAACTGGCCCTTTAAATGTTGATCGTATTGAACTGTTGTTTTAGTAGAGTATGTTGCACTTTCTTCATCCTAAAATATTTGTTTTTTAAGTGGGGAAAAAAATGAATTTAGCTTTTAAAAATATGTTTACAGAATTAATTGACGTATTTTCCTCTATCCACAATCCAGCCCAGCTTGTCTCAGGACAGCGGTCTGGCTGGTGCATTTTCTCAGGTGGCTTTCGGAAGTGCGGCTGGAGTCAAACTGGAGGCAGTTATGGAGCAGCTCCAGAGACAACAACAAGTTAAACTGGAGATGGAGCGCAAGGAGAGACACCTCAGGGAAGCCCATATTCTGTACGCCCAGCAGCTGGCTGCACAGCAAGCCATCATGGCCTCCGCCAGAGCTCAGGGCACCCCATTAACCCCTGATTTCTACAGCAAAAACTCCAGAGACAGAGCGCTGAAAGGCGGCCAGGGGCCTCAAACTACCAGGGGGCCCATGAAAACTGTCTCTGACCAAGTACACGAGGAAGACGCTGCTGATGAGATGGACAGAGGAAGAGGGTCCGAGGGGGACGAAGACGACGACGATGAGATGATGGATGGGGAAGACGGTAGCGAAGAAGAGGAAAGCGAAGGCTTGGAGTTCCTCAGGAAGCAAAGTCTTGCGCTTCAGCAAGCGTCTGTCGGAGTTCCTCCGTATACGTTCCCCGTCCATGCCGCATCGCCATCCGCTGCTAAAAAACGTCCTCTGTCGCCGATCACTAATGTGAAAGACGAACCTGAAGACTCCCTTCCCGACCAACAATCGTTCAGCACACCAAACGGACTGGCTGATTGGAGCCTCGATGACTCATTCAAACAGGTTTGTATCTATATTTTTTTGACTTGTCATTAATCTCAAGAGGTTTCAGTATGGCAGGCATTCGCATGCATTGTTTACACTCATTTTATCACCAATGACCTACAAAAGCAGCAAAACAGCATATTTTCATTAATCTTTGCACGATTTTAGGAGTGCCAGATCATGTGATGAGTTGTAGAGAGTCTTTACATGTTCATAAACTGTGGAACCACTAAAACACTCATCTCGGCTTACTGAAATGCTATCGGCTCTGAATAGGACATCTAATCCAGTTTTCTCGAGCGCAACAGGAATACGTGTTCTCCCTAAAGTGTACAAAAGAATTGGGTTGGACTTCTACCTCTTTAATAAGAGGGAAGGGTTTAGTGAATGAGCTTTATTGAGTCACTTCATACAGCATTGTTGAGTGTAATTTTAGTCTGGAGATTTTCACAAAATATGTAAAGAATATGTCCAGATCACTCCTAAATAAAGTAATATAAATTTTATTTTGCTTTAAGGAAAAGAAACCTTTTCTTTACAACCATTAAAGATTTCTGTGTTTTGACATTATTTACTGAAATTAAGCACAATTCCCCATAAATTCTCATTACCCATAATGCAAAATCATAATTAAAGCAATAGAAATAGATGTAAAATGTCAAAAGCCTAATGGCAATGAGAATTTGGTGTAAAATGTGCTTAATTGTCCCGAAAATAATTACTAATAAAGTATCATTTTTTTATTCATATTTTTTGAGGTGTGTTTTCATATTTTCATTTCCAGAATGTAAAAAAAATTATAATGTTATATAATTATAAATAATGATAGTATGTTATGCTGCCCTTTAATTTATGCTGATTTCTAATTTTTTTTTTTAAATCTATAAAATGCTAAGACATCTAATCAAATTTATTTTTTGAGCACAAGAGGAATTTGCGTTAATCCAAATATGTACAAAAGACTTTGGGCCTCTGTTTTTTTTTTCTCCTTCTCGTTGAGTTCTACTTCTTTTTAAAGCTATTGTCCTCCTCTTCCCTTATTGTCAGTAGTCTCCTGCTGTGAGCCAAGCTGTACCCTCAGACATGGTCCTACAACTCTGTCAGTTAATTTCTCAGTTTATTCATCCCTAGTCTTTAGGGAATTCTGTCCTAACATAAGGCTTTTGTCCCTGGATATCCCTGACGTGTGGCGTTCTGGCAGGCAGCCCAACAGGAGTGTGCTTTCATTCTCTCTTTCTTCCTGCCATCTCACTTTCCTCTGTCATTCCCCCTTCTGCTGGTGTTTCTTGAGAACAAGCTCTTGGCAGTGTGCTGTAATGCTGTCTTGGCCTGTGACCAGAGAGGCACGCTGTCAAGTTGCAATACAAGAGGCAGAATGTTACAGGCGCGTGCTGTTGGAGAGCTGCCCTGACAGTTCACACATGGAGATTTCCCACAGTTGAAATAGTCGAAACTGGACAACTGTGCGTGGGACTCTTAAATAAGCATGTTTAAAAGGATTATTAATCCAATATTAAAATTCTGTCATCATTTACTCACCCTTTGGTTGTTCCAAACCTGTATGAACACACAAAAAGACATTTTGAGAGATGTCTTCACTTTTTGGTGTCCATACAATGAAAGTCAATGGGATCCAAAGTTGGACATTGGACATTTGTCAAAAGATCATTTTAATGTTCCACAGTGGAAAGAAAGCCAGGATTCAGGATTGGAACTACATAAGACAACTTCTTCATTCTCATGTTTGGGTGAAGTTATTTTCATAAACGTAATTTTGTCCTTTTAAAAGGCTTGCATCAATCATAAGGATGAAGCCGTCTTTCAGAAGACCATCTCTGTAGGTTTAATGTAGAGAGACATTTCCCTGTAGTGCTGTCATCCATTTTAGTGGTCTGAGCTCTTTGTTTGCTCAGCTGTGCTTGAGTGATCGATCAATCAGGGAAAAATTGATTGCTCTAATTTCATACCCACACTCTTATGGCTTCCTTCAGCCCTTGATATTTGCATGCTTTCAATCAAAGCCCATTTACCCTACTTGCGTTGAATAATACAACATATATATATATACCGAAACCCCCAAAGCACCATTTAGCAGTGCATCCATTTTATTCCGTGTTTCTTTGATGTTATGACTATGTTTTTATGCAACCTCCCCCGGTTTTATGCGGCGTCTACTGATATTTAGTTCATGTTATGGTGCTTGGTGGTTTCGTACTGTGTTTTAGATCAGAACACCAAGCACCAAGTGGTACAAGTATGGTGATGTGCAGTGGTGGCCACAGGAGTTGTGCGTAGCTGACCGGTTTGGACATGATGGCTGTCAGTTGCAAGCGGCCATTCCACGGACCGCAGTCATCTATCGATAGGTCTTACTAGACGGCAAAGGGTACTGGTACTAATCGAGGCGGCTGGCTCTACTTGACAACTAGGATAGTACAAACTATAGGGAGCTATCTAGCTCCCCGTGCATTTGGTAGGCAGCCGATAAGCCCGTGAACCCCCCGCCGTGTAGTGAGCCTAGCACACAGGACGATCATGCGAAACGGTATGGACTCATCCATACTCATCCTAAGAGGACGGAGTTTCGGCCTGAGCTTTATAGAGTCACTTTCTGGTGGGTGAGTGCATTTTAGGGGGGGTGAATTCCCCTCCAAAAACAATTGTCAGAAAAGGTCACCAGAGACTCCTTCACCAAAACGAAGTCGCAAAAGCAAACAGCAGGAAAAATAGACTAAATTATCTTTATTGATCTGTATGGAGAAAAGAAACTATAATTACGACAACCAACTGACTGCATGGAACTGAAGCTTTTTTTATTGAAAAAGAAATACTTTAGCTTCTTTAATTATAATCGGTTCCCGTGGGTGTTTAAGTGGACCTTAGATTTGTTATTAGTATGTAGGTGTTAATGTGATGCACAAAAAGCCAAAGAAAAAAGAACTTGCCCGAGTAAGACAGCAAGGTTTTCCCGCTTGAGGTCAGGATAACCCGAAACCACCTCGCACAACGACTCTGCTCAGTCATTTCTTTCATTTTATTATTTTCGGTCCCCACAGTCTTTTATTTCAGGACTACCTTTAGTTATGTAATGACAGCCTCCCTGTGGTACAACAGTAGTCGGTTTGATGGCAATGCTACTACAAAAGGGACAGATTCCACAATGGCATTTTACTGAGGGTTGGGGTTTTCTTTTTGAAGTGTTGCTACTCATTACCGTTCGTTAGCGAACGTCTTGCAGAATAACAAAAGGATCCAATCACGCCAGGACTTTGTTTAGAATCGCCAAGGAACTGTATAGAGACACAGACCTTTGCGAAGGATGAGATGTTTGGTTGGGGATAGTTAAGAGTAGATCGGTAATTTGTATCCTGGGCTTGAAAAAGTGAGTTTGATGGTTGCTGATTGCTTTGACTTTACTAGATTGACTTCAGCGGATACGCAGTAAATCATCTCCCAAGTCAATGAGGAGGTCAAATGGCTGCCATTAAACTTTTCATTGAACACATGGCTGAGGCCAGTCCAGATAGCCTGGCGCCCTTTAAACCTAGCGTTGCCGTAAAGTCAATCGAAAGTCCGAGATTTCCGGCGGATAGACTGACACAATGCCCTTTTTCGGAGGAGCTCGAGGAACCCACCCCCTCATGGTATTAGTGTGATTAATGAGTTTCATCAGGTCAGTTGAGTCGAAGCCGGCATGTGACCAGCGTCTCCCCCGTTTGGCGGAGTCTGTGCTCAGATCACGGCCTGGGTCCGATGCAAGAAACCAGAGACAACCCCAAAGGACCTCCGGCAGAGATCCATTTGCTTCGCATTTTCCGGATTTTTGAGGAGAGTAAAGCAATCTTTGGAGAGAGCCCCGAGTCACTGGATGTCATCTTTTGATAACATCGACACGGTCTGGGTCACTCGTCACTCGGCCACCACGGAGGTGCCGGGATATCCGACAGTAGAAGGCCAATCCCATTTATGAAACATAGTTGCCAAAAATGTGTTTTTCACAGCTGATGAAACAGTGAGCAGTTTGTTCGAGGAGTGAAGGAATTATCTGTATTAATCTAAAGAACTTTCTTACACTATAGAAATTACCAGAAAGGGGTTATGCTGTGGCAGTGCGACCAGATTACCTGAAGGAGCATACTCTCGCTCTCTTTCATTTTTAATAGTGTGGACCCAACCCTCCTTCGCCTTGCGCAAAGATAGTGCGGGTTATAAACAACCTGTTCTTTATGCTGTGAAAAAAACTATTTTTATGAGTGTACCCACCAGGATGGGTTAATTGTCGGCTTCAAAGGTCGCCGATGGCAAAATAGTGCTGGTGGTAGTACGGGCAATATATAGAATAACAAAAAGGCGAAGACGTGCTTTCGGAGGCACGGAGTTCAGAACCCCGACACTCTGATGTGTCTCCCTTCCTCCAAAAAAAGTGCTTGTTTCTGAGCTTAGACGAACAACAGGAAATTGATCTGGGTTTGGCGCGACGAATCTTGTTTTTGTCGGAAAATACTGAGGTGCAGTAAACCTATAACAGTCAGCGTTCATACACCTGCCAAGATTTCACACCCCACGCCAGGGTAGCAATCAATCTTATTATATCAGGGATGCTGTCGAAAGTGGCCATACAATTGATTTCCATATACACGGCGTGCAGATCAGAGATAGAGGAGAATATAAGAAGATAATGTGACGAAGGAGGAGATAGGTTCGCTTCAAATGTTAGCATGCCTCTGGTGCGTATTATAGATGCGTAGTCTTGCGTATCTTCGAGCGTAAGGACGAGGGAGAGCATTAATGCGCTTGTGAGAGGTCTTGTCATCTCTATATGGTAGTTTTGGGAGAACGATCTTGGTGTCCATCTGCTTAGCAGAGAGTTGAGGGGCAAGACTGAGTACGACCCGGGGTCCTGTGATGATGTGATCACTGGCGTCAGCTCAAAGTGTAGAACATCTGTGCTATAGATCAGTGCCGATTCAATTAGCAATGGTCTTTGCTCTTAAGAATATCATCTCGGCAGGCCGATCCCATGATAAAACATTGTTTATTTGAATTGCAAGCTGTCAGATGGATGTTTTATAGCCATGTTTTGGTGCCATTTCGCCCTTCCCGTTTTCAGCGCAGTGTGAACTATCTGGTCGGGTGGTAACTCTAACCCTTGAATAGGAGGCATTTGATAGTAAAAATCTTTAAAGGCCAGAGGCAAGAATGTGAGGTTGGTGAGGGGCTGGCGTCTACGTCTAGTTTGTCCAGCCCCACCCAAAGGAAACATTCCAAGTGGAATTAGAGTTTCTTTTCTTCAAATGGTGAGAATTCCCATTAGGGGCCTGTGCATAAAGGGAGAATAGAGGGAGTGTCTTCGTCACAGCCGTCCTATGATTTGTGACCATTTCTACTCCATTTCACCAAATGTAACAGAAGCAAGTAATGGAGGGGGAAAGGGGTGTTTTCTTATTTGTCTGTCCATTTCCTTTCCCTCTTAACAAGTATAGAATGTTTGTCCCCAACCCCCCTCAAAACCTGTCCCAACTCGCTGGAGATGTTTGCACCCTTCGTTTTACCAAAAACAGCTTAGGGCTTTATCATCACACAGTATCTATTTATCAATGTCACTAGAATGTGGAATTTCAAACACACCTAGGAAGAAATCAAGTGCTAAAAAAAATGCATACGTCACATAACCCAGCAGGGTTGAAAGTAATGTTGTTGTGCCATCAATAAAAACATGTTTATATTGGTTAAAAGTATATTTTGTGCTATGAATAATCTAGTTATTTTTGATATCCATATTTCTGTTTTCCCCCCGTATATTTCTTTTATTTTTATTATCTATTGTTATCCATTTTATTATTATTACTTGAGCATAACCGTTTTTTATTTATTTATTATTTTGGTCAAATTGTTTTTGGTTTTCAAATAACTTTTTTGGAAAAAGTGGACTGCACTTGTTAGTCCAGTTTGACTACATTAATGAATGTGTTTTACAGAGGTAGACAGGATGCAAGAATGGCAAGGTATTATAAACAGGACATCATCATCAGGAATATCATCATGCTCTGAATCCTGTAAGGCCCCAAATTTCATTCTTGAGGGATTATTGGCATTTAAAAATTCTTAAATTTAGTAGAAAAGCTGCCCAGGACAGGGGAACTTTTGGGATCTGCCCTCCTTCAGTTTCATTCTTTCCAAACTTTCCGATACTGAGATAGGGCCATGGTGGACTGAGATGTTCACACCTGTGTCTATTTGTTTTAAAGACTATCTGTTTTCTCATGTAGCACCCAGTCAGTACAAAGATAATGGATGTGAACTCTGCCTCAGGCCTTTGCAGGATGTTTAAGGATTTGGACAAGCAGTTACAGGCCCTGGCTTTGGGCTTTTTGTCTCTCTTTCGGCTCTTCTTAACTATGTGCCATTTGTATTGTTCAAAGGGCCATATCAACCAATAAGGCCTAATAAAGCTACTTTTGTTTTTTGTTTTTTTGTTTTTACCCCGCCTCCTTTTGTAGTAAACTTTACTCTTTTTTTTTTTTATACAGTTGTACAGGCTGCACTTTTTACATACTTTTTCCCACAATGAGATGATGTGGGAAGTCCACTGTGGAAAAAAGTCTGTAAAATGTGCTCTGTATCAAAAAAAAAAAAGTGGCTGTCCAGATACTGGACAGCCACACACCTTCAAATATCACTTAGTGTTGTGCGGCATACAACCTTGAATTGCTCTTAATTGATCCATTACAAATTCCCAGGGATAAAAGTTCCCAGTCTACTCCCACCCCCACCTCTCCAGCCTCGATCGCTCCTGGCACAGCAAGGAGCCGAATAAGTGAAACTGTGACTTTTGGCAGTGGAGACCCAATTATTTGATTTGGATTAAAGATCCAGGCCATCCCCCATGGTGCTGTTCAGTGCTGTCGCCTGTGGAGCAGCTGCAGAGCTGTTGAAAATCTAATGGGCGTGTGGCACTTGGACAAGTTTCATTGATCTATTTCTTTTTTGTCTTTATGTAATATGGTTATTGTAAAATAGTGATGGGCGGAATGTAGGGCTGAACGATTTTGGAAAATCTAATTGCGATTTTTTTTTTTTTACCAATATTGTGATTTAATATGCGATTTTTTTTTTTTAAAGCTCGTTGTGTTCTGTATCATTCAACAAAGACAAGCTAACTTTAGACCATGCAGTGGTTCTCAAACTTTTTTGGTCGCGCCCCCCTTTAAACCTATAAAAAAAAACATTTTTTGAGGCTTTCCTCCTCACCAACGACATTAAACACCGTGTCTACACCGGACGCAAGTGGCAAAATACAGTAGTAGAACCCAACCCATTATAATCGATGACAAACCCCGACGTTAAACTGATGCCTTGTTCTATTTATGACGTACTCACACAAAATTAAAATGATTTGCAACGGTCGCATCCAGTGTACAGTAGAGCTGTTGCGGCGCAGCGCGATAATCGTAGCGTCCAGTATAGACACTGTTAGTGAATCATATTTTCTGCATTTAGCTTTTGAATGACCAGCACCTGCCTGGGTCTGTGCGACTTCATCTATGGCTTTTCTCTTCGCTTTCAAAAACGGATCCATCTCCCATTCTTAATTACGTCCTTTGGCTGTTTACGGTTTTATTTATTTTCTTTTTCTGCTGATGGAGTACGCTTTCAAATACGATACACACTTGTACGATATACGCTTTCAAATATTTCCACGGGTAATGTTAGCATGCCAGGGTTGCCAGGTTTTCACAACAAAACCCGCCTAATTGCTACTCAAAACTAGCCCAATCGCATTCCAGGGGGTAAAATACACGTTTTTTTGGAGGGGTTCCCCAAATCACGGACTTGGCAACACTGTAGAGTGCCAACTTGATGCTTCCTCTGAAGACCGCTTAGATGTGTTCGACTTGAAGCAGCGCTGCTTAGACCAATCTGTGTGTGTCATCAAAGTACTGCGAGAGCTATTAAGAGAGCGGACGTCTCCTTATGCTTTCTCATGTACTTGATGCCCCCCAGTGGCGGCTCGGGGGTTTTAAAATAGAGGAGGCACACTCATTGTATTGGTATGGGGATCCCTGCCGATTATTATTGCTTAACACTTTAAAAAATGGCTTGTGGTTGCGGTTTAGTCAAAAATTTAAGAAAACGACATACATACAGCAAGATATTATAATTTCACTTACCTGGCCTATCACTTGATGCAAACATCCATCCCTTCTTAAAAGTTTGTGTTAAAAGAGAGCTGCCTGTTGTGTCATTTCATTAAGCTGATTGCTGTAGCCTATATCCAGCTTAGGCTTTTTTCCCTTTTTTAAATTTGTATATATACTGTTTGAATAACAGCTTGGTAAATCTGTTGGCATCAAACATTCAATATCGCTACTCATAAGTACTCGGTACATTATCAGCGCAGCAGCAGACTTTCAAACTATTATCATGTAATGTACGTCTCTGTGATGATTGGTTGATACCAGAAGGAGGCTAGCCTCCCTTACAAAGTTTCTTTTCTCAACACTCCTCAGCGCTGAAAGTGAACAATCGATGGTGATTGGCAATTTTTTTTTACCAACGGAGGCACGAGGGTGCAACGGGGGTAGGAGGCTCGACATAGGGGGTGGAGCTCAGGCGCGCGTCGGCCCCCCTCCCCCTTATCTTAAACTAGCGGTTTGTAATACATCAGCAGATTCGGAACCCCCCCCACCCCCCCCAAACATTGCGATAGAAAATATATGAATTATGGTGTTACAACTGTGAAATTACAAACAAAAATTACACATTCTTAGACATGAACTGAAATTAATTGTGAATATTATTAACATTAAATCGTCCTCCCATTTTAACCTTAAAATTATGGGGAAGCTGTGCCTCCCCCGACAAGCCGCCACTGCTTGATGTCATACACCGATCGATCTTCAAGTCGAACACACCTCTTTACTCTTGCGTGTCATGTGACTGAATGTAATCGCAGCCTGTGGTTGAAAAATCGCGTTTTTTCATATCGCGGTATTATCGCAAATGCAATTAATCGTTCAGCCCTAGCGGAATGGCAAAAATCTTATATTCTTATATCACAGTAGTAGTATGTAGTAATGTTTGCTGAGAACTGCCTGTAACTTTTATGTACTCGTCTTGTCTGTTTGTTTGTTTATTTATTAATTAATTAATAATGAATTTTATTTAGAACTTGATTGTAGTCTTTTTTAAATGTATTCTCTGCTTTTATTTATTATTTTATTTATTAATTTATTTGTATTTTAATTTTTTTGCGTTTTTTATTTTGAGAACTTGCCTCTATATTTTTTGTTTTATTTTTATTGTTTGCGGGATTTCTTTGATTTAGTTTTTCATGTCTTTTTTTTTGTCTTGTTTTTTTAATTATATATATTTTTGGACCTTGATACCTCTATCTTTTCTTTGTATTTATTTATTAATTCATTCATTTATTGTTCTTTTGTTTTGGTTCAGCTTTTGTTTTTATGTGGGTAACTTGAGTGCATCTGTCTTTATTTTTACCATTTATTTCTTCTTTTTATTCTGTTTTATTTTTCAGTTCATTTGTATGATTTGATATTTTGCAATGATACTTAGTGACTGTAAATGACCTATATTTACGTTAAATGCATGTGACGCATCAAAACGAAGTTGCTCCCAACAAAGCTATAATCAACAAAGCTATCTACACTGAAAGTGTGGTCTGTTGCACCATTTGAAGTGTAGGCTGTCATTTTATTTTTTTGTGTCCTTGTATATTTGCACCACAGATTTACAGTATAGCAGAATCTTTACATTGTCATACTGCCCAACCCTGTTGTAAAAGAATGCTTTAATTAAGAAGAAATCAAACAACTTAAGTGCCTCAACTGAATAGTGACTCATGGTGAGTGCTGATGACACATCTGTCCCACACAGCATGATCTCGAACTTATCAAAATGCAATTACCACCCATTCCTATCAGCATACTGGTATATTTGCATTAACACCCAAAGAGGTCTGCTTGATAGGGGAGGTTACTGTTTCATCTCAGTTGAACAATCCTATCTAAGTGTTGATAGCACTTTGGGAAGCCCACCCTGTTATAGCATTACTGCCTGTTGACTGAATGTCTCTGGTTTCTCAGTGATAGATTATATTCACATTAGAAGATCTCCGTTTGCGCCCTTTTGTTAGGATATATCACTTATCTAGTAGACTCATGCTGTGGTTTCCACCCGTACTGATGTTTTTCACTAAAATAATATTTTTCATGAGCTACACTTAAAAAAATAAAGGTTCTTTATTGCCATTTAATGATTCCTAAAAGAACCTTTAACATCTATGGAACCTTTCAAATGCACAAAAGGCTCTTTATAGTGGAAAAAAGTTCTTTAGATTATTAAAATGTTCTTCACACTAAAAAAATGGTTCTTTTAAGAAAACTGTTCACTCAAAGGTTCTTTAAGGATCTAAAAATCACTTTTGGAACCTTCATTTGTAAGAGTATAGAGTTTTGTGTCCATCCTTTTTGCCCAAGTCTTTATTTGCCACATTCAGATGTGACAAACACTGAACAATGCCATGTGTTTGTTCCTTCAACCCCAGTAATTATTTGCCATGGTCAGCTAGGGTAGTGGTTTCTGTCAAATTAATATGGGGGAAGGGGCTTTCCTTTCCTTTGGGTGACCCAGATGGTCATCTGCTTCCTCTTCTCAGCTAATTTGGCCACTAGCCAATCAGTTCTCCCTTAATATGATTAGTAAGGCCAAAGCCTGACCTGTAAGCCTGATAACAGCTTGCACAGTTCTTGTAAATGTCTTCGATGCAGGATAATGTTTTGCATTCGGCTCACGTGTTGACGCCATTTGGCTTGACGTGTGCACCGGACAAAATCCGTAGAAGTATGAGATTTCTCGTAATCCTTTTATAATGGAATTCAGTACACGAGTGCTTGTTGTTTTCAGATTCCCTCAAGGTTATACAGTAGACGCTCATTCACTTGACACATCACAATGCCACACAGCATGGATGCCCACCGCAGTTGATTCCCTGCCGGGTTCCCGCTCCCGGGCCCAGCTGGTGTGTGTTTGCTGTAAACGTGAAGAGGGCCTAGCTGTAGGCCACACTCTTACCCAGCTGTGATTCACTTAGCATATTAAAGAGTGGGGCGGTGGATGAGTCCTGTAAACTGCTTTATTGCCACTCTACCTTTTCCTTTCAGACTTTGTGTAAATGAATACTGGAGCCGCAGTGGATAGCTTGTAATCAAGCACAGGGCATGTGCACAGGGGGACTATTAGATTTTATAACTGTTTTGTGGTCACGCCCTCTGGGTAACAAGGGTGACGCAGTGCTAAAGCTGATTGCCTTCAAGCAAATGAGCTAAAAACATTGCATCACTCTTAATACTAGAGATATACCAGTGTATCTGTAACATGGGTTATTGGCTGATATTACAGATTTTAAGTCGTATCGTTATCACTCCATATTAGATGTGTGCCAGCTTACATTAGATAATATTGGATATTTCTGCATGCTTATTATTTAGATTACTTTTTCCATCATCTAACTCTGTTATTCTTTAAAATCCCTGATAAAGATTACAATTAACAGTGTTATTAAATTAACACTGTTAATTGTAATATTTAATAAATGTTTTATACTATAATTTTATTGGTTCATTTTAAAATGCTGATTTTTTTTTGTTTCTTTTTAAAGGGTATGCAATTTAATTCAGTCAATCGCGTTTACAAATGTTTGGTACGACCTGTATTTAGATGTATGGCAGTTATTATTAGGTTTTTGTTTTATCGGACATTGAATATTGATTGTTCTTTCATGTTGCTCGGTGTATAGATTTTTAAAATGATCATTAAAACCTATTATTTAATATGTATCTTAGCAAACTCACAAGACTTTGTTCGATTCATATAGTTGTGATGACATAGGACTTTTGCATTTATGTTCTATGTGTTTTATTATTATTTTTAATTTTGGGACCAAAATTATATATATTTTTAATATTGGCCATTTATTGGTTTTTGGTCATAACATGAAAATAATAATCAGCCAGAAATTTTCAAAAGTTTGCATATGGTACATTTGTACTTTCCTTGTAGCTTGGGGGGGGGTCCACTGTCACCCAGTTTTCAGCTCCGTACCCCTTCTTGTTCAGTCAAGACCGACCCTTGGAGTTCAAAGGTTAGCGTTAAGGAACACCTTCCTGACATGCAGACAGGAGCCTGTTTGTGCATCTTGACTCCCGACACCCAATAACTCACTTTCTCTCCTTTCAGACAGTGACCCCCAATGTCATCCTCTTCTGTCACGTTGTTTTGCTAATTGTTTTTCTCTCTTTTCTCATAGAATGGAAATTCAAGTTGGAACGAGGAAGGCGAGGGTGGGAGAAGCCGAGGAGAGGCCTCCAGAGACTTTGCCAAGGTAAACATTGTTTCTAAGCAATGGTCATATAGTCATATACACACTTTGTCAGTGACACACAAACAGTTTTGCTCAGTTATTTAACTTTATAGTAGCATGTAGAGGAAACTCTTTTTATAGATTGGGGCTGTTAGTTTTTCATCACAATTAATGTATGCATTCGGTTCATATTTAAATAAAGAAAATGAAATATACACTTATTGGGCTCTAACATTTTTGTAAGGGGTGTTTTTATTTATTTATTGTATTTTTTAGGTCTCTTATGCTTACCAAGGCTGAATTTATTTGATGAAAAATACAGTAAAAACGGTAATATTGTGAATTATTATTATTACAATTTATTACAATTACAAATAAAATATAATTTTTTTTAATATATTTTACAATGTACTTTATTCCTGTGATTGAAAGCTGAATTTTCAGCATCATTAATCCAGTCTTCAGAAATCATTCTAATAAGCTGATTTGATGCTCAAGAAACATTTCTGATTATTATCAATGCTGAAAACAGTTCGTGCTTAATGTTTTGTAGAAAAACGTAGTACCTATTTTTGGGATTTGTCAGATTATATTCGAAAGAGGGTATTTAATTTACTTTATTGAAGTTTCAGTGAAAAATTAAAATAAAGTAAAAACAAATTAATTATTTTAAAAATAATGATCCATTAACAATTAAGAAAGTTATTATATACTTATTAATAATAGGTACATTAACAAATTGAAAGACCTTATTTGATCTAAATTAATTAGTGCTGTCAAATGATTAATCAAGATTAATCGCATTCAAAATAAGTTTTTGTTTGCATAATATCTGTGTGTGTTCCATGTATATTTATTATGTATTATAAATACACACACATACACTATATTTTGAAAATATTACATGTATATATTTAGTATATAAAAGTAGTATATAAATTTAAAGTAGTTAAATTAAGTATTAGGTATAACACACTTATTTTCTGAAAAATTATACATGCATGTGTTTGTATATATATATACATAATAAATATGCACAGTGTACACGCGTATATTATGTAAACACAAACTTTTATTTTGGATGCACTAATATTAATATATTAAATTCTGTATTTTATTGAGCAAACAAGGATTTTTGTTCAACCTTAAGAACAGTTGCTTTGTCTACAAAGAAATTGACATAAAGAAGTTTCCAAAAGGATGTTACAATGATTAACTAATTAATTGTTAATCACAATTATTCTTTCAGCTTTACGAACTGGACAACGACCCACAACGGAAGGAGTTCCTCGACGACCTCTTTGCATACATGCAGAAACGAGGTAGGACAGGCTCTGTTAATCCTATTTCAAACATTAATTTCCTCCCAAAGGGACCTACATCTTGTCTTTATAGGACAAGTATCTGTAGGAATAATTGAATCCACTTTAGCGTCACTCTTTGGTGATGAGCGATTTAATCGGACACCTACACTTAGTGTGGAGACGGCCCCCTTAGTTAAGTGGAATCATATGTCCCCGGTCTCAGATTAGCATACTGTGACAGAAAGATGGGCCTGACCGTGTCATCCGACTAAGACTAAGCTCTAAGCGACACAGCTTGATGGGCTATTAACCCCATACCACGGATTTAAACTCAACCAGATGGAGAGCTGTTTGTGTTGGTCAACCATCAAACCCCCCGTGCCACCTACTAGTGTGCGTAAGTGGGGTTGCCAGCTGAGACTTCATAATGGGCGGGGGATGGGAAATAGTGTGATCTTACCAAATGTCCGTCACGGAGGTCCTCTCAGCCATGATTAATGATGTTTTTTTGACTGATGGTGTGTGTGAAAATTACTTCTGTGGGTGACGGTTGGGTGTTATTCAAGTCCTGAAAGTGTTTCAGCGTGCGACTCGACTCGTCCGGGATGAGTAGCTGGTTTGGTATAGATTGCGACCAGTTTCCACTCAGCAACTTTGAAAAGCAACCAGACGTTTCTTGTTTTGTTGATTCGGTTGTCTGATGTTGGTCTGAAAGGTCTCTGGTGGCATGTCATCAGTGACTAGCTAACTAGCATCTCTCGTTCTACTTCGGTTTCATTCTAGTAGTCAACCAATATAGATGTTTTGATGGCTGATGCCAATTATAATATTGTAGAGAGCAGGGTGGACAATATAAAACCGATATATACCACACAATTTAATTTGAAGAAAAAATACCAGTAAATAACAGTTGCTGCAAGAAAATTGTAAAAAAAAAAAATCAAAATTATTTTATTTAGTTAATGAATTGGAGATAATTCTTTGAAAAATGAATCAGTATCAATGAATAGCGTAGTGAAATCTGTGCAATAAACGTAAATGTATACTTTTAGACAGCAACTTTTTGTTTCTTTGTTTAACATAGTCTAATAATTTATTAAAGCGAACTGTTAAACAAAAAGTAATGAAAATGGAGAACGGGATCTTGTGTGTCAAAATAAAAGTCCACACTTAACAGCCAAACTGAAAAAAATATTATAGACTGATGCTGATAATAAAAAAAAAAAAAAAAAAGGCAAATATTGGCCAACCATTAGTTTATTCCAACACCACTAAAAACAGCATACAATATGGTGCCTTTATTTGCTTTAGACACATTTCTTGGTGTTTGATGTCCAAAATAAGTTTGCTGGTGGCCTTTTTATTGTATGTTTAAAGTAATATTCCAGGTTCAATACAAGTTAAGCACTTCTCCCTTCTTTTCTTTAATTGAAAATAAGCATTTAAAGATAAATTTGAGTTGCAGTGAAGCACTTACATTGGACGTAATGGGGCCAATGATGTTAAAATACTCACTATTCAAATAGTATAGCCACAAGACACAAACATTGTTAATATGGTTCTAGTGTAAAACGTAACAACGTAGTGCCTAAAATTCTAAAATGGCCCCAAAAAATGATGAGAACAACGTTACTGCTTGCGTAATATGTGTTTTAACAGAATAATTAATATAAGTGATTATTTATAGTGACTAATTATAGAATTATGAGCTTCACATTCCTGCTTTTAAATCTTCCAAATGTTGGCCCCCATTCACTTCCATCGTAAGTGCCTCACTGTAATCTTTTTTTTTTATTAGGAAAATTGAGGGAGTAGTCGAAATTAATTTTTGTGGTAATCGCTGTTACGACTGAGCTTCACTTGCATAAATCCGGACAATCCATACCTGCCACACCCCGTGTGTGTGTGTGTTGTGTACTATGTTGTATATATAGATATATATATATATATATATATATAGATGTATGTGTTGTATGTATGTAATGTGTGTGTGTTTGTTTGTTTTTTTACACTTTGATCTTTCTAACTTTACACACACCTATAAAAGTCTGCCTCAGCCCTTGAAACTTGATAAGATGGGAGGAGGACCGTAGCAGTGGCTGCAGGGGAGTTTTGTGAGGGGATGTTCGGTGTGTGTGCATGTTGATTGGGGGCAGCGAGGGGGGCGTCTTGCTCAGGGCCTGGGGGATCAGATAGAGGGTTCCTGAGGTGGATTAAGGGGCCCTTGTCCCTCTTCTGAAGATTAATGAGACCCTAAAACTCAGGGCCCCACCTTTGATATTAGAAGAATGACAGACAGTAGAAAAGCAAAGACAATGGAGTGACTGCTGAATAACAGCGGGATGGGGAGGGATTGCATGGATGAGAGGAAATGATGACAAGATGAGCAAAGAAAGAGAGGGGCCGTATTAAATTATAGGAATGGATAAAACCAGCTAGTAAAGTTCTGCACCAACACTATATAGGCCAGAGTTGACTAAGTTTTGATGCACTTGTTGTTTATAGAACAATGTAAGAACATTGTAGATGCTCTAGATTTATTAATCGCACTAAAACATTAAGGTAATCGATAAAACCATGGTGAAATAATTACTGTACAGCCAAAACACGAATTTAGGCAATGGGCCAGCAATATGAATAAAGATGTCGTCATAATCATCATAAAAAGAAAAAAATGTAAATTGTGTATCTGCTGTTTTTGAATGTGACTCATCCAAACAAATCTTACACCCAGAACTATATGTTAAGTAAGTAGACTATAATTTTTTTAAAGACTATCACTATTCTTTTCAATTAATCATATTGGTCTATATTGGATATATACAGTATCTCACAGAAGTGAGTACACCCCTCACATTTTTGTAAATATTTTATTATATCTTTTCATGTGACAACACTGAGGAAATGACACTTTGCTACAATGTAAAGTAGTAAGTGTACAGCTTGTATAACAGTGTAAATTTGCTGTCCCCTCAAAATAACTCAACACACAGCCATTAATGTCTAAATCGCTGGCCACAAAAGTGAGTACACCCCTAAGTGAAAATGTCCAAATTGGGCCCAATTAGCCATTTTCTCTCCCTGGTGTCATGTGACTCATTAGTGTTACAAAGTCTCAGATGTGAATGGGGAGCAGGTGTGTTAAACTTGGTGTTATCGCTCTCACTCTCTCATACAGGTCACTGGAAGTTCAACATGGCACCTCATGGCAAAGAACTCTCTGAGGATCTGAAAAAAAGAATTGTTGCTCTACATAAAGATGGCGTAGGCTATAAGAAGATTGCCAAGACCCTGAAACTGAGCTGCAGCACGGTGGCCAAGACCATACAGCGGTTTAACAGGACAGGTTCCACTCAGAACAGGCCTTGCCATGGTCGACCAAAGAAGTTGAGTGCATGTGCTCAGCGTCATATCCAGAGGTTGTGTTTGGGAAATAGACGTATGAGTGCTGCCAGCATGGCTGCAGAGGTTGAATGGGGTGGGGGGGTCAGCCTGTCCATCAAATGGTCTCCTGGCGTCGTCCAGAAAGGAAGGCGCTCTCTAAATATGATGCCCAAGAAAGCCCGCAAACAGTTTGCTGAAGAATATGGATTACTGGAACCATGTCCTGTGGTCTGATGAGACCAAGATAAACTTATTTGGTTCAGATGGTGTCAAGTGTGTGTGGCGGCAACCAGGTGAGGAGTACAAAGACAAGTGTGTCTTGCCTACAGTCAAGCATGGTGGTGGGAGTGTCATGGTCTGGGGCTGCGTGAGTGCTGCCGGCACTGGGGAGCTACAGTTCATTGAGGGAACCATGAATGCCAACATGTACTGTGACATACTGAAGCAGTGCATGATCCCCTCCCTTCGGAGACTGTGCCGCAGGGCAGTATTCCAACATGATAACGACCCCCAAACACACCTCCAAGACGACCACTGCCTTGCTAAAGAAGCTGAGGATAAAGGTGATGGATTGGCCATGCATGGGCATCCTCAAACGGAAGGTGGAGGAGCGCAAGGTCTCTAACATCCACCAGCTCCGTGATTTCGTCATGGAGGAGTGGAAGAGGACTCCAGTGGCAACCTGTGAAGCTCTGGTGAACTCCATGCCCAAGAGGGTTAAGGCAGTGCTGGAAAATAATGGTGGCCACACAATATTGACTCTTTGGGCGCCAATTTGATGTACATTTTCACATTAGGGGTGTACTCACTTTTGTGGCCGGTGGTTTAGACATTAATGGCTGTGTGTTTAGTTATTTTGAGGTGACAGCAAATTTACACGGTTATACAAGCTGTACACTCACTACTTTACATTGTAGCAAAGTGTCATTTCTTCAGTGTTGTCACATGAAAAGATATAATAAAATATTTACAAAAATGTGAGGGGTGTACTCACTTCTGTGAGATGCTGTATATTGCAATCTTGTAATATTGCACAAAAATCTAAATTAATATGTTTTTATACTGTACATTATAGTATAGCATTTTGGTAGCATTTATTTCTAGTTTTTTATTATGTAGAGTAAACAATATATTATAGAATTTTAATCATAGCATGACAGCCTTGATGCTAACATGGCGTTAAAAATGAACAAAATTAAAATCATAACATGACAATCAATTTATCAACATCAGTCAGAATTTTAATATCAATTATGTAATATCTTAATATTGTTAAAGTATTAATTTTTTAGTTTTTTTTGTTTGTGCAATAATGATGCAAAAAGATTTACCAAATATTTAACAATGTCGCAGTTTTCCATTCAGAATCAAGTATTCTAAATACTCATGTAATAGTCTCATAAATGTATCTATTTACCACTAATGTTGAACACTTCCTTTGTTAAATTATTTAACTGGCCCATTTGAATGTTTTGTAGCTTCTCATTGGTAACAAAGAACATTTTCGAATTATGACTAAGAGCATTTGTGGTCCAGTTTAATTTATCGTCGACATAGCGAACAGCTGCTGGGTTTCCTATAGTCAGCAGAGAGGAGGTTATATGTGAGCACGGCCTCTATTGTGTGACATGTCCTGTTTGGAGCGTTTGTCTTGTCACTCCTGAGGCTTGTTACTCTCCTCAAGCATGTTTATGACATCCTGGGTTTGATGTGGGCTGCTCCTTTCCCACCCGAGCACCTCCGTCCATTTGTAACCACCGACTACAGACTTATTTAGGAGAGTCAGGAAGATCCCCAAAAAACTCTTTCCTTATCCCTCTCTCTTTGCGTTAATGTTCACGGTCCCCCAGAGGAACACAGTCTTGCACTGAGCCCTCGATCCGTTTGTTTTTATGGCTCAGCTGTAAAGAGACATGGCTCTCCTAATCCAGTAAACATGTTGAAGTCTTAATCAAATGCACTAAATCAAGCATGACATCAAATTCCTTGTGCAGCATTAAATCCAACTGAATTACAACCCAGTGGCTTGTTGGATAGGCAAACTATATATAAAACAATAAATATTGTATTTATTTACATACACAAAAATAATAATTTTCTCTGCGAGTCCACTGAAAGTAGTTCATTTGGAGCCAGGGCTGCATATACAGAGTGTTTTTAGAGTTGCACGTGAAAGATGGGTGTTGGAGGAAACATGAATATTTTATACAAGCATGGAAAGTGCTTATTGACAAAGAAAATAAAAAATGACTCTTCTCAGAATCCCTGCTTGTTACGATTTTGCTGTTGTCAAGGATGTTGTGGATGAACATTTTGGTGAATCCCAAAAAAATCTTTCTGTTCTTAGGATTTTCTTGACAAAGCACAATGCAGGGTTATTATAGTTAACTAAAACCATATAACTGTTACTTTCATTCATAAAATGTCTGAATGAAATATTTGCAAAAGAAACATTCCCGTTTTCATTTGAATTTAATTTGATGTATTGAAATGGCTAAAACTAAAACTGAATTAAAAGTGAATAAAACCATATAAACTATATAGTTAAAAAAAACTAATAAATTAAAAAATGACTGAAATTAAAAAACTAATTCAAAATATAAATAAAACTATAATAGCTTATATATTTTATTGCTAAAACAACAGTGGCACAATTCAGTTTACTTTGAAAAATTTTGCAATGCAAAAAAAAAAGATTTTTAAAGATATACAGTAAATAAAAATTATGTATATCATTAAATTCATATGTAAATAAATGTTTTTTGTAAAATAAGTGTGTGATGGTAACATTTATTGTTTTAAATTAAGAAAAAATAAAGTTGTTTTACAGTACAATTTGTGTAATGAGAATCAAATGAAACCATTTAAATGTATTTATTTAAATTTATTTGTTTTGTTTTTTATAATTGCCATTATTCATAAAATCCTTCCAGACACTTTGCAGTAATGAGAATTGTGACAATGTGCAAGAGGCATGAATGGTCCTCAAATATGCTTTATTTTCTTTTTGCAAAATGCAATTTCTTGTTTTTTCTTTTGACTTCGGTGTGAAATGCGATCTGGCAATACTGAAACGTTTTTCGGGTTATCAAAACAAAAGATCTAGCCACACAGCATCATCCAGAACCTTTCGTCGGATGTTAGACCATGCACTTCCTGTATGCCCCCTCACTTCCTCTCTACAGCTGCATTACAGTAAGAATGGCAATCATTGTTTAGGTCTGAGAGTGGAATTTCCTTCACCAGCCTGGCGTCTCAGGGTGCCTTATTGGTTCATCGCAGAATGCTGGCTTCTTAATGTGGGCAGCTGTTTCCTCCTATATTTAGGGCAGTGGTCAGATTCACTGGCCTATTTTTTTCTAGAGAACAAATGGGGGAGGGGATCAAATTAGATGGAGTGATGAAAAGTAAATTAGTTAGAAATTGCTTCCACTTCCTTTCAGCAAACAGATTAGCTTTGTCTATGAAATCAGAATCTACATGCAAAAAATGACAGCTTTGTATTAATTTATAGACATATATTAATTTATAACAACTAGTAAATTGACTAAAGCAACAATGCTAGTAATGTTTCTGTCCTTTTTTGGGGGGGGGATCGAGTATGAAACTGTCCTGCTTTTGTTTCCATATGTTAATGTCTTTATGAACATTTTAGTTGGTTAAGTTGAATTTGGTTATGAATGCTCTTTTCATAGATATGTTCAGCATTGTATGTTTGCATCCCTGCAACCTCGTGCTTTTATTTCATTAACCACGTCTGACGTGTCTCATTGGCTATTTCTTGAGACGTATATGAAGGGAGACAACATGATATCAATTAGGAGTGCAATGCTTCAGCATTAAGCCGTAGCACAGCTCACATCAATCAATAATGAAGCCTCTTTAGCAGGAGAAGGCTTCCAATGACTTTTCCATTCTTGAGTTTGAGCTAAATTGGTTTTGCAGTTATGGAGTGTGTCACAAGGTCGCTCTCTAGACGCCACCGCTCCGCACGATTTCCTGTGGACCTGTACCTGAATCTCCAGCTCGGTGACCTAGCGCTAACCTTTTGCTCAAATCTGAGCAGCGATTGTTTGATGAATGAGTAATGTCATTCCCAGCATTAAATAACTGCCTTTCAAAGGGAGCTCTTGCTCCGGACTCTCCGGGGGGTGCTGGGCCTTGACTTAGAGGCCTGGGCTTCTAAATTACACTGGCTAAATGAATGCTTTATGGCTGTTTGCTGTGAGGGGTTTGAGAACAGAACAGAACAGAACATTCTGATTCCGATAATTCAAGAGGAAGCACACAAACAACCACAAAACAGACATTTGGTGTTTGTTTGAAACTAGCGACTATATTTCATACTTGTGTAAAGACCACTGAACAAGGTTTTTTTTAAAAATGTTTTTACTTAAAATGTTTTATTATAATATTATATTCAGCATTTTTAATGTTTATAGTTTTGAGAGAGATAATATATATAATATATTATATAATATCTATATGTATGTATGTGTTGTGTGTGTGCATATGATGTGTATATATTCTTACTTTTGTATCTATCTATATACTGTATATATATATATATATAATAATATATATATATATATATTTTTTAAACATTTATTTATCATTCAATTCAATATTATATTTTATATTATTATATATAATATATAATCCTATAAGAACACTGTAGTTACTGATATGGATCATATTATCATGTATTTACCTATAATTTAATATAAATATATAATTTGTTTACGTTTTTCTATATAAAATGTATATGTAATTATGCAATTATCCATTTGATTTAAAAAAAAAAAACATTTTTAAATTGTTGTGTGTGTGTGTATAATAATATAAATATCATCTCTATATATATATATATATACAAAAAAAAAAAATTTTTTAAAATTACATATACACACACACACACACTCTACTGGTCAAAAGTTTGGGATCAGAACGATTTTTATTTTTTTTACAGGAGTTTCTTCTGCTCATCAAGGCTGCATTTATTTGCTCAAAAATACAAGAAAAAAATTTCATATTGTGAAATATTATTATGATGTAAAATAACGTTTTTCTGTTTTAATACACATTAAAATCTAATTTATTCCTGAGATCAAAGCTGAATTTTCAGCATCATACTCCAGTCCTAAAGTAGGGCTGTGCGATTTGAGACGTTGCGATTTCCTAATCGCAAAGCCTGCGATGTGGACGCGATATTACTCTGTTCCAGAGCATATGCATGACTGCCAGCCTTGAGTTGCAGTCTTACTTGCCCTGGGCAAGAGTGAGCGCACCTCCGTTCTCCTCAATCAGCACTGCTCTAGCCAACTGCGTAAACACCCACCATTAAAAAAAAAAAAAAACAGAAAGCAGGAGAGAGACAGAGTGGTATTATGGCGTCTACTGGGTCAGATCGGTAGTTAGGCAAATTAAAACTAAAGAAATCCGTATGCAACTTAAGCTTCGAAATGATGGACAACGAACAAAAAATGTAATTTGCGAGAGCTGCGTCACAGCGCATATCAAAAGCTCCCTTATCGGTTCTGTTTTCAGTACTGGAGAATAAAAGATACATTCTTAGATGTTTTTTGTTAGTACGTGAACGTTATCTTACACATTTTATTGTTAGAAAATATTTATATTTTTTGAATAAATGCTGTTCTTTTTTAACTTTTTATTCATCAAAGAACCCTGAAAAAAGTATTGCATTTTCCAGAAAAATATTTGGCAGCACAACTATTGCCAACATTGATAATTCTAATAATAAATCAGCATATTAGAATATTATTTCTTAAGGATCATGTGACACTTTTGACTGGAGTAATGGCTGATGGAAATTCAGCTTTGCATCACAGGAATAATTTATATTTTAAAATGTATTAAAATAGAAAACAGCTATTTTAGATTGTAATATTTCATAATATTATTGTTTTTATTTTGATCAAATAAATGCAGCCTTGCTGATCATAAGAGACTTCTTTAAAAAACATTACATTACAGTTTCTGAGCCCAAACTTTTGACCGTTGTATGTATGTATGTGTATTCATGTGGTGTGTGTATGTGTGTGGGGTGTATTATATATAGATACAAAAAAAAAGACCGGTTCTGAAAGCAGGTTTGTCTGTATTGATAATGCACTTTGTACTGTACAAAAAAATATATATTATAATTTTTTTTTTTTTTACATTACAAATTGCATTATCAATACAACATACCCTGCTTCAGCTGTCTTTTTTTTTTTTTTTGCCCAGTGTCTATCTATGGGCGTGTTATCCATGTTATTGAGAATGGAGTGGCTAAATTAGGGCGTAATCCTGACCTTAAGTCACTAGGACCGTTTAAATCCCCACTTCTCACAAAGCACACACACACATACATTAATTGGTTTTATTCCAGAATAGGCCCAGTGTGGTATGGCACTCAAAGCCCCTCCCCTCCTGTTCTGTATACACACTTGTAACTGCGCTTACAGAGCGTGTGTGTATGTGTACAGTTTTAGTTGCTGCAATCCCTTTCAAATGAGCTTCATTGCACTTGCTTACCCACACCAGCTCATTGCTCACAGATTAAAAATTCGATCACTTCAATCCGTTTTTCTGTGAGGGGTGGACAGATGCACATGCATTTTTAATGCTAGAAACAGGCTTCTGGTAGCATCTCTATATTTCAGCTCATCACTTCCTATCATCACACCATCATTTAGCATAGTTACTGTGTTGAATGGCCAATCACTTCCCACAGTCAGTCAACACCTTCATCAGTCCTTCATTACGATATTAATAAAGCCCTTAACATGATGAATCCATCATTTCACAATTACTTTCTTAGCCCATCATTTCCCATAGTCTCATAATCAATGCATTGGTGTCTTAAAACCCATAGTTTCCTACAGTTTGTCTTCATCTGCCCATCAATTTTCATGGTCAACACCTTCATTCAGCACATCCTTGCACACACATTTTTATCAATCAAGCTTAAGTTTTTTTTGTTTTTTTCCCCCAATAATAGGGCACTATGAATTGTTTGAATTTTTTTCCAGAAATATTAATAATTTTTAATGTCTATTCATTGTAAATTTATATCAGGTTGAGACCAGTCCTGAGATACTCCACCAACTCCTCTTTGATCCATCTCACAAAATGGAAACTTAAACTCAGCTGTTCCTGTCCGTTCTGCTTCCTCTAGGTACACCTGTGAATCGAATCCCCATCATGGCCAAGCAGGTGTTGGATCTGTACATGCTGTATAAGCTGGTGACTGAGAAGGGAGGTCTGGTGGAGGTAATAAACAAGAAGATCTGGAGGGAGATCACCAAAGGCCTGAACCTGCCCACCTCCATCACCAGCGCCGCCTTCACCCTGCGCACACAGTAAGATTGCTGACATCTACACATTCATTTACCTTCAGTACTTTCTTTTTTTACATAAATGAAGTAGCATAGTAAGCTGAAGTTGTTGATATTCTGTTACAGGTATATGAAGTACCTGTACCCATACGAGTGTGAGAAGAAGGGTCTGAGTTCCCCTGGAGAGCTGCAGGCGGCCATCGATGGTAACCGCAGAGAGGGCCGTCGCCCAGGATACAGCAACAGCCTGTACCGCTTCTCCCCTTCCCCCAGTGCATCAGCCCCTCACCTCCTCTCTCCTCCTAAAATGCACCTGCCAGCCACGGGACATAACGGACTGCAGGCCACCCCCAGTCCTGCCCTGAAGACAGCCACAGGTTTGCAGCCTTTTTAATGAGATAACCATTGCTGCTCAAGAGAATAGAAAGAGAAATTTGTTTTCTTTAATTTCCCTGAATAAGTTTAGGCAAAAAAAAAAAACATTTCACATCATCATAAGCATTTGGTGTATTTGCACACCCTAGTGGTGAGACGGAGAGCCACATTCTTATAGCTACATTTACTTCAATCCAATCATAAATGAATGAATTGGGTTTATTGGCATAATCAGACTGAAAAACCTTTATGTAAACGCCTCAATCCATCAGATTGATCAGAGCTGAATTCGATAAGATTGGAAAGAGTGGTGTAGACCTGAAATTATTTGATTAATAGGAAAAAATTAGCATGTAAAGGCTTGAATATGTGTATGCGTATGTATATGAATGTTTAGTATTCTTCTTATGTATTCTATATATAATTTTATTTTTAATGTAGATAATTATGTATGCGTGTATATATTTCTTAATATTTTATCAATAATACATATATACACACATATATGCCTATATTTCTTAATTATACAATACACGTGTGTGTAGATATATATATATTTACATGACAAATGACATAATTTAAATGATAAATTTATATATTTATAATTGTTTGTTTTATATACACATGTATGTGTGAGTAAATAAATATAGATTTACATGTGTCATTTTTATATATAATTATCATATAATGTATTTAACAATGCGATCGAATTGGGGTTCAGCTCTGGTCAATAGGAAAAGAAATCGCACGTAAACGCTTGAATCTGACTGTTTACATTTATTAATTTAGCAGATCAGTTAAAAAAAAAATGTTGTGCACATGTGCAGTGCTGTAATGCTTATGTTTATGTGCGTTTTACGTCTTATGAACGTGCGTATGTTTATTTACATCTAACTGAGTATTTTCTAAATATTTGCTTAAAAAAATTCCTCTGGTATATGTAAACATACTTACTAAAAATATTCTAGCCATACAGTGAAGTTTACATTTAATTGGTTTTGCTGTTGAAATAAATACATTTCATTAAAGGCAGGAAGTGTGTGTAGGAAATGGAGCAAGTTTCCTGGACTGATGGAGGAAACTCAGTGTAAAAGCCATTAAGAAACTGCATTTTCCTGTGAGGGTCTACTGACAGCGACAAACCTCAGGGGCCGAAGTAAATGAATCGCTCATCCTGATGTGTAATACAGGGAACTATGTTTATGTCAAAATATCTTGCTTGGCATACTAACCCATTTTGACATACTAGCATTCAGGTCTGCCTCAATAGACTAAATAGTGTTCCAGAAGTAAAAGTCGAAGTTATTTTCCCCATAGGGGAACTGATTTTTTAACAATAACTTAACCTTTAAAGACAGACCTAATGAGAGCAACAAAGTTGTTTATCGATGGTATATGCTTCTGTTGAAGGTATCAGCCTTTATTATTTTAGTTGAATTCCTGGTGGAAAAACTACATTACCCCATGATTCTGAAGTGAAATCTCCAATCAGAGAATCGAAACAAGAAATCTGTCTATCTACTAACAACTTTGAATCAGTAGTTCTATATTTCTACATATTTTTTTTTATTTGATTGTCATTTGCAGTGCTTCATGGGATTGTAGTTCTTTCCCTCACTAAAGCCATTAAGTCAGTCTTGTACCTTTTGCCTTTTTGTTCAATTTTCAAATACATTTTGCTTCAAATCAAAAGTTTGTAATATTGATATTTACCTTGTTAGCTGGTTGGTTTGATTCATGGCTTATAACTCATTAAAGAAGTTATCATTTTTAAATTTCTATGAGAAAAATACTTCTAAAAAATATTAAAGGCCACTATAAAAGTGAGCAGGAACTGTGGCATTGAAATGCCTACTTTTCATGAGCGGATAAATCACATCCCTACACTCCCTACCCAGACCCATTAAATAACCTGTTTAAATACATTTAAATATGCAAGTACAATATGTTTCAAGTTGGTGTGAAGCAACAGAATATGTGAGGGATTGTACTGTCATGAATAGCATTATGCATGTGATATAGTAACAGATTAAGTTCAAGATTTCAAGCATTCTGTTGTTCTCCTCAGTCCCAGAGGACGGTCCAGCCTCCATGTTGCCGGGTCGACTCCCCCTAGCACTGGCTCTCGGGCATCAGCAGCAGCTGGCACGGGCCGCCACACTGGAGCAGCTGAGGGAGAGGCTGGAGACCGGCGCGCTGGAGGGGCCCGAGAGGAAGATGGCGCGTCTGGCGGAGGAGCAGCAGAGGCTACTGCAGCAGGCTTTCCAACAAAACCTGCTGGCCATGGCATCCCAGGTGAACCCCGCCAACCTGCGGATGAACAACACCAACACCCGCGGTGAGTTCTGTGACGTTTTTATTAAAAACATGTACAGTGACTTAGAAAGTGATTGACGTTTGGATCTTGTTTTCAGAGGACAAACAGGACCTGTCTCTCAGCATCTCTTCTAATGGCTCTGCTAGCATTAATGTGTCTGTGGAGGTCAATGGGATTATTTACTCAGGTGTGTATTATTGTATTCGTGCACGTGTGGGATTGTCCAATATTGTCTAATGTACTTAACCTCAGGTTACTCCAAGACCCCTTTTCCAGTTGCCTCTGCAACAGTCCCTAAAACATGTCGCGTTTATTTAAAAAAATCCTTAAATCCTTTTTATTCCTAGAAAAAACTCAATCTTAAAATGTTATTTGAATTGAATGCAAGCAATACTCTGTTAACAAATGAAATATTTCAACACTGGTAAACTCAGTTTATTTTAATTTATTTATATGATTCATTAGTTCATATTAGTTTTTTTGTTTCTTTATTTGTTTTTGATAACCCAGAGTATTTGAGAACATCCCAGAACACACATCCAATAAGCCTACAAGTATTCCAGATCATAGAAGTATTATATTGTAGTACTGTAATAATAATACTAATAAATACAA
The DNA here is from genome assembly GCA_018155175.1 of Sinocyclocheilus anophthalmus. Classification (NCBI taxonomy): domain Eukaryota; kingdom Metazoa; phylum Chordata; class Actinopteri; order Cypriniformes; family Cyprinidae; genus Sinocyclocheilus; species Sinocyclocheilus anophthalmus. Next base: position 268,517 of record JADLZN010001616.1, read on the forward strand.
ATACTAATAAAAGAGCTTTATGTAGCTCATTATACACTTGAAATTTGAAGCAATCCTATAAAATAGAAAATTTTACCTTTTGGGATTTAAGTGAAAGGCTGTCCTAAATTTTAGGGTTTTCCTGTTTAATTTCTGCTCTAGTTTTGTAATCTAGCTATTTAACTTGGCATTGCACACTATGAATATTGTTTGCTCTATGATAGATTGCAATAAGATAATTATTGCCTTTTTTTCCCCCCAACAGTTCAAAAAGTCGGTGAGATTTTGTAAAAATGTTTTTGAAAGAAATCTTGGCCTTTAATTCTCATTATTTGACCAAAATACAGAATATTGTGGGATATTATTTTGAAATATCTGTTTTCCATGTTAATATATTTTAAAATGTAATTCTTGTGATGGCAAAAATGTATTTAGTGTCACATGATCCTTCAGAAATGCTCGTTTGCTGCTGAAAACATTTGATATTTGTTCAAAACATGTACGGCTTAATATTTTTTGGGGGGGAATTTTGTTTCCAATTTTTGTGGAAACCATGATTTAAAAAAATTCAGGATTCTTTTGACGTTCTAAAAAAGTTTTTGTAACATTATTTATAGTCATTTTAATACTTTCATTCAGCAAGGTTGCATTAAATTGATCTATTTCTCAAAATAAAACAGAATGACTGACTCCAAACTTTTGAGCAATAGTGTATAATACAGAAATATTTCGGTGTGAAGTAAATTACTGAATGCATTTTTTAATACTGTTTACAGGATCCTTATATGCTCAGAAGTCTGGAGCTGTTCCCACTGCTGTCACAGCCATGTTCGCTGGCCAGACCTCCACAATCAGTCCCCGTATCCCCTCTTCCTCCTCCTCTTCCTCCTCAAAGGGCTCTGACTCTGTGGAACCGGCCACAGGAGGGTCACCCTAACGGTCACCAGCTCCACCTACAAAACAGCCAGTCAGTCCAACCCAAACTACAGTCTTTCCTCCGAGCGGCGGGAGCCGTTCTGCCCTCTAGAGGCGACATAGCAAATCCCAGTCTGCCTCCCGCACAAACCACAGCTGTGTTTTCTCCTTCCAGTGAAGAGAGGACCACACACATACACTTTTACAAACTCATCAGCTGTTAAAGCTCATCACGGACCCCACCTGCTCTTTTCTACAAGATGTTTTCTCAGGACTGAGAAGGTTTTTAGAGATGTTTGATTCAACAGAATACCTCAGCTGTCTTAATCTCAGTGCTATAGTGAGTAGAAACACTTCGGTCGGTGATCGTGTAATCATGCCTTTCCGCACCCACAGTCATTCACTCACAGAGATCTGCGAAGCAATCATGGCATGATCAAATCTACTTCTGCCAAAGTCACATTTGTGAGGTTGTAGTTGACACTTTTTCTCTTTTTTGCTGTCTATTAATTCTCTTATTTAAAGTTTGCTGAATTTACCTCATCTGCAGTGAATTTAAAAGACTTGGGATCGATTATGATACTGCTGTGTTGCTCTGTGTAATTTGATGGATTTTTTTTAAAAATGCTACAATCCCCATCAAGTGTTGCAAAGTTGGTTTGGTAAGAAAAGGGGTCACGGATATTCTTTTTTCCTTTTTTAAAAATTATTTACTTGATTTTATTGTTTTCTATTTCCGTTGTTTTTTAGCTTCTAGATACAGAAATATTAATATGATTTGAAAAGAGTTTTGAGTTTGAAACTGCATTTTACACAGCGGAGAGGTTTTGTTTTTTTTGTTCTTATTTAGACATTTACAGGCAACAGTTTGGTTGAAAGATTTTTCTCTACCTCAGACACAAGACAATGTATGGTTGAAAGGAAATTATGTGGACACACTGTTTGTGTCGCACATGTCAATCATTTCAGTGCGTTGGACGATCATGTACAGGCTCGTAAATATAAGGGCCTTGATTAATGTACTATTCTTCTCCTCTGCTGCACATACGAGTTCTTTAAAACAAACCAGGTCACGGAAAAGCAGGATAACATTCAAATCAAAGGAAGATTGGATGTTTTTTTATTTTGTATTTTTAGTTGTTGAACTTCAGACCTCATGTATCTTTCCATATTGGAAAGCGAGTTTCTCAGGAATTGTATTTTTTTTTCTCCTTCATAACATTTTTACTTCAAAACCTTGACGCAGTCTCGCTCCTGAAACGAACGACACTAGATATAACTCAGTCGGTGTGGGACTGAAATAGCTACCTCACTCAGGTTTTACCTCGGATGTAGTTCAATGCCTGCAGTACATCACTGAATTACCTCAGAAGTACTGCTGTCTTTTAATGCAAAAAAAATCTCTCAGGTAATGAATTAGCGAGATACCTCAGTGAAAGGCAGAACTACGTTAATACGACAGTGCGAGATGAGATTATTGTTTGAAGAGTTAAATGCAGTATCTCATATCCATGAAGTATTGATTATCGCAAAAACTGTCTTCCAGTACTTCCCATACACTTCCAGTAGCAATCAAGGCTTGTTGGCTGGTTATGTTCACGTACTCATGCTGATTTAGCCTCGTCAACAATTAGCTTTACATTTTAGCTGTTTAGAAATCCTGCATTTGCTTGACCCTGGGACCTGCTGGGATACAGACACTTTTAGTTTCTTCAGTTTTAATTTCTATATTCTTCAGATATCGGCATAGCTGAAAACCAAAGACCATGTGTTTGTTATCCTCTTTGATGACCTCACTGTATGGACACATGCAACTTTACACAATGAAATTAAAGTCTGATCTGATGCACGTTTTTCTTTTGGGGTGTTTTGTCTTACTCTGTGTGTGTGTGTGTGTGATGTTGTGTGTGTGTGTGTGTGTGTGTGTGTGTGTGTGTGTGTGTGTAAAATATGATACTTTTTTTGTAAATGCCATTTACCCCATTTTTGTTATAAATTGTTAATATATAAAATATACAAACAAATATAATTAATAAAACTATTAATAAATAAAATAAAACATTTTAACTATAAATTGACATTAATTTTTTAATTTTTGGGGGGCTCTTGAATATGTGGACACCTATGGCCAACATGCTTATTCTAGTCAACAAAAAACTTGATGAAACTGGAAATGTATATTGAAAAAAAAAAAAATATAGTATATTATATATAGGTGACTCGAAACATTTCTCATCATTCGTACTTAAATTACGAAAACAACTAAAAATTTAAAAACTGACATTTAAAAAAAATAGTTCAAATATAAAAATAACTACTTCAAAATATTAATAAAAACCATAATAGTATCTTTGTGATACAAACATGAAGCACTTTGAAATCAGTTAAGGAAGTTGCAGTTAGTCACCTTAATTCTGTAAAGCTGCTTTTGCAACGATTGTTCAACGATTATCGTGAAAAGAGCTATACAAATACCTGAATAGAATGGAAACGTCTTACACACCAAGAGGCAGTACATCTTTTACTTTCGAAATCAAACGGTTATGTCCACACCTCAATCTAATTGAATCTGATTTTGTAGATCTGCTTTCATAATCCTTATTAAAGTCTTTGATGAGATTGATGAGTAGAAGTGCATGTAATAATGAAATGCATGCATATTTACTTCTGTATCTGCTTAAAATAGCAATTCACATGAACAGACTAGAGATTTTGATTGCGTGCAGAACTCGCAGTGGATGTGACAGATGCTGTTTTGTGGGGGTGGAGGAATGGGATTGTTCTGTTGATGCCCTTTTAATAGGCACAGTGTGGGACACATGGCATAGTTGCCTTTGACCCATCACCAGTATACCGTTTCCTTTGTTTGCGGATTACAACTTATCAGTTGTTCCGACATTTGGAATGAAAGCTACGGATTAAAATGCTGTTCTAACCCTCCCCTGTCTCTTCAGTCCACCTGCAGATTCTGCTGAATGTGGGCTTGGTGGTCCTGTGTTTTTCCCTTATCCTGGGATGCATCATTTGTTGGTTAAAGACCAGACACAAACCACTCAAAGACAAAAATACTGTGAGGACACACCCTCCTCCTAATTCTGTGGGTAACGTGACTGTGGCTTTGAGTCCTGCCCTTTTATCTGGAACCACAATTACCAAATTACAGTACGAGGAGCTGGAAGGAGTGGTTCAAGACTATCCATCTGCTTTCGAGAGCTCTACACCATCAGATGAAGAGTTGACTGCTGTCGCTGAGGTTAACAAGTCATGCTTCCAAATGAGACGACTCAGTTCTCCAACCTCTTCTTTATACAAGCCCATGGCCAGTGGCCGCTCCTCTCTCCCCTCTCTCCCAAGACTTAGTCTTCTCTCAAATACCCGGAAGGTTTTGGAACGGCACTGCCCTGTGGCTGGAGATAGTTACTCATTTAGCAAACACAGAAGGCTCACTATTCCCAACCCTCGATCACCTTGTGCCCTTTCTCCACTTCAAACCCAAGGTCTACTACAGGATGAAACTTTATTTCCTAACTATGGTTCAAATTCTCTCAGTGAGACCTCAGATCCCTTCTTGCACTTTACCCTGACCTTCTCTTCAACACAGAACACACTCACTGTATCCTTAGTAGGTTTAACCGGCGTAGTCCATCGTCTAGAAGAAGTGACTGTCCAGGCCAGGCTGCCCCCACTTTGCCCTGGACCTCTGGATATATCTGCTCAAGATTACAACCTTAGCTCTGGACTCTATAAAAAGAAATTGGTGATCAGTGTCGGATCTCTAGAGGGGCTTAAGAGTTGCATGCTCAGATTGGACATCTTCATGCAGGATAATCCAAAGACATCCCTATTTGAGGAGCTGGAAGTTTGCTGCAGTAGTCTGGACTGGACACCAGACAGGCCTGTTAGCTGCGTTATAGAACTAAGGCAAGTTGTGGACAAGTCCAAAAAGGACACTTCATAGCTCTTGCTGTGAAACTAGACTGTCTTAAACATCATCCCAGACATCCGAAATACCTACACCTCGTGTTGTCTTTCAAAGGACAAGAGTGGCTCATATTTTATTCAACATGCGAGAGAGATCATGAGGTCTTCGGTCAACTCTTCATCTTGTTGCAGTACCAGACTGTGGTCTGTTGGCTTAAAGTCCTCATTCTGAAAGCAGACAATCTTACCAACCAGACTCCAGGTGAGATTACAACACACTGTTCTCACCCTCTCCCAAATGGTACCATTGACCTAATATCAGTTGGACTGTTAGCTATACAAGTTTATAGATCATGTTGACCACTCTGAAGTCCAGAACAGTGGACCTCTGAAAAGAGGGATTTGGAGCACTCAAAAGCACCATTTTGAACCCTAAAACAGGGCTCATCACCTCCAAACCTGGAGGGCCAGAGTTTAGCTCCTCTAACCCTAACCAAACACACCCAAATAAGTTATTCAAAGTGTTGAGAACTACTTGCAAATAACAACTGGGAGTTAAAATGGGATTAATACTAAAGTCTGCAAATCCCAGTTATAATGGACTGTTATGTAAAAGCAAGAGGCAATATAGTAGACTTATGTAACAGCAAGAGGATTTATCCATCATAAACTAAGTCTAAATGTTTGCTTTTAATGTTCGGGATTAAACGCTTGTCTTAGAGCCAAGATCCACAGGAGATCAGCCTATTTTAATGACATTGTAGTTTAATCCCCCTCCCTCTTCAGTCCTTCAGGCAGCAGTCCGATCCCTTTCATTTCAGACCTGCTCAAACCTCAGCAATGGGAGGCCACGGCCATAAGGTCATTTACTTGTATACCATTTATCTCCACAGATAACGCATATGAAATCATATGGTGTAACATTTGTTGTATGACTGCATACTAACACTGGTTTTGATATTTAAGTATAGAGAATGATGAAATAACCTTTCTAAATAATATTATACGGATCATGGACATGTTTTTAATAGACTAATGTGGCCATAATGGTTGGATGATTTTTTTTCTTTATAATGCATATTTTATTGAATATTTCATCCTTTTCTTTTGGCAGATATGCACCTACTTGGTTTGGAGGCCAATGAAGAGGGATAGATTCACTGTGTAGCAAGAGTCAAGCAGAAACTGTGCAACATCATGTTATTCAACCATAAGTGCAAAATGAAAAGTTGACATGACCTCAAATCTGACCCAACCATGGACAGATTCACTGGGTTTTTTCTAGGCTTGATTGTGTTTATGGGTGCAGTCTAACATGTGTTAATGCTTTGTTTTTTAAAAATTAAAAACGCATTATTTGTCACATAATGTACCTTTATTCCACACCGCTCTGTCCCTTCTCTGAGAAACGGGCTGATCTTTTCCTGTTTTTATGAAGCCCCTCCCTCAGAAATAGGCAATGGGCTCTGATTGGTTAGCTAGCCAAGTGTGTTGTGATTGGCTAAACCGCCTCTAGTGCGCATCTAAGCGTCCTGCCCCTCACCTCAGCGGCATGTGCTCCGATTGTATTGTAAACAAAGGCGTCGTTAATATCGCTTATCAGTTTGATCCCGATTGAGAAGCAGAGGATATTATTGAAGAGGATCGTGCAGAACCTGTGCAAGCCCAGCTTTTAATGGTAGGCCAATGTTTTTTGTTTGTTGTTGTCTCATACTTTTAAATATGCTGTTGTAAATGCTACTGCTTATGTTAGCTTTTAATATACGGTTTTATCCTGATTAAAGCTTTAATACAGTACGTCAACTGCACGCACGTCCATGTTTAATGCTTCTCATAGCTGTGTGAAAATAAGTGTATACCTGGATGGAACAGTTTGTTGTTGGAGCTGAGCTAAACGAGAGAGAGAGAGAGAGAGAGAGAGAGAGAGAGAGATGCAGAGCGTATGCAGAACAGGGGGACGCGAGGAACAGTTTTAAGAAGCGGTGCTTTAGAACATCGATTTTAAAACTTGTGAATCCATTAGAATCGTTAGAAGACAGAATCGCGATTCATATATGAATAGATTTTTACGTGCACCTCTAGTTTTCTCTTCCTCTTCTCGCCCCCTTTGTTGCATGTTCCCGAGGGCGGGGTTTATCTGGGTTTGTGATGTCACGAACCCGGGAAGTAACTCATTGTAGTCCCTACCAGCTGTTTTTGTACACATTAAACTGCCAGAATTTTAAAAGAAAGATATCTCCGTTTGCATTGAACATTCAGCACTGCAATTTTGCAGATATTGTTTATGCTCAAACAGCAACATTACACACTAACTAACGTTAAAAAAGTGAAATCGCAATGAACCACCCCTTTAATGACCTTTATTATACTGGCATTCTGTATCCTATGTTAGAAGACATTTTTGACTGTTTTAGAAATGAACATCTTTAAATAATATCTAGAACTAAATAATATTGTTATGTTACTGTTGTATAATCTCAGTACAAATGTATGTATCAGTTAAATCAAATATCTAAACAAACTCTTTGGAAAATAACCTGTATGGCATTCAAGACAATAAAAAGTTAGTATTTATGACATCATGTTGGTTTTTCGGATCTAATTTTAAATTGACCTCAGTTTTTTCAAGCACTTGAAGGCTAAACACAACACTGAAAAATTGGCAACATGCTTATGAAAATTTGTTTAATTTTTAATAGCTGTACTGTATAATTCATAATAAATGGTAATTAAGGTGCATTTAGTAAAGTTGTCATTGCAGTATGGATTTTCACAATGGATTATCATCACTCCAGAAGTTGGCTCCCCTCTCCTCCTCAAATGGACCCTTTCGTGTCTTCCAAATCTGAGTCACAAACCTCAACCTGCCTCGCAAGGAATGTTCCATCATTGTAGCCCAGGGGAAATTTGTCCTGTTGTACGTTTGGTTGAGGAGTATTACTTTGGCTGGACCAGCAAGACAGAAAAGAAACACAATTGCACCACAATAAATGACTGCTAGCATTCTGAGAAACTAAAATAGTAGGGACCCAGCCCCACACAAATTTCCAAAAGTTGAACAAATTGGCCCCTGATTTCTATTTATGATTGGACTTCACACTTTTCACCTTCAGGCAGATTTTCATTTCTCTTTTAGATTTTCCATTGCATCTCTCACTGCTGACATCTGTGAGGGAAGTAAGTGTGGGACACTTCAATGTTTATTTTTTATTTTTTATTCACCACATATTAGATAGGGTTCACTGATTTGAATAATAATCGCACCACAGCACTAAAGCTGTTTATCCCATTGTAGATCTATTCTAAGTGCTGTAAGGATAAAAAAAATAAAACATTAGAAATTTCATTCACTCCATGGTTTCTGGTGTGTTTTATCCCTGCTTCTGACCACATCTCCACAGATGCCCTCCTGCAACCCTAAAAGCTGCTTATGTGCCCCTTCATCCCAGCAAAATGTGAGATCAGGACACTCCAATTAGAGTCTAAGACCTGATGTGCTTTGCATGGAGTTATTTTGTTTGTAAAAGTTCCCTCTCTTAAGATATCACAGATTTTAGTCATATGATTATGAATTAGTCTTAAACTATGCTAGAAACAAAATTACAATTCCATTAAGTATCTTATTAAAATATGACTGGTAGGCAGGGTTGGGGAGTAACGGAATACATGTAATCGTGTTACGTAATCGGGAAACTAAAGAAAATCTTTAGAAATCTATAACGGTAAATCTGTTAACGCATGGTTCAAACTCAATTCCTGGAGGGCCACAGCTCTGCACAGTTTTGCAAACACACCTGATCCGGCTAATCAAGTCTTTCAGGATTATTAGAAACTTACAAGTAGGTGTGAGTTGGAGCTGGTTGGAGCTAAACTCTGCAGAGCTGTGGCCCTCCAGGAATTGATTTTGAGACCACTGAGTTACAGTTACATCAAGAAACAAAGTATTCAGATTACAGTTACATTTAGTAAAAAATTGGGAATACTATCAGGATTACATTTGTTTAATTTAAAATTAAATAAATTAGTATTTTGATATAATGCTATATATTTAGCGCTGCTTCATCATAGTTCCTGGTAGAGCCCTGCACGGGCCTCAAATATAGGCCCTAACCCGGCCCGTGTCCGACAGCTTATCAAAATTACCGGCCCGAGCCCGTCTTTTTCCCCCCCTTCTCCCAAAACAGCTTATACTACTGTTCCAGCTATTAAAATAGTTCAGTTTTGTATGTAATGGCAAAATGATTATATTTTGTTTCGTTTTTTTTATTAAGTTAATTTAGAAAAAACGTTTGGAGCATTTTTTGTTTGTTTAAAATATAAGTTTGTTTTTTAAAGTAACGACCAAGAGGCAGCGGCAGACAGTGAGCATATGCTTGATCAATTTAGCCTTTTCAAATCATCACGACTTGCCTAAAATTAAATCTATAGATATAAAACAGTTCAAGATTATAACAATGTTTTAACGTTAAAGCTAGATAAATGTGTGCTATATCCAATAGTTTGTGCGGAGAGTGGAAGCTGAAGCGCGCTTTGCAGGACATGGAGGCGCCAGCGCGATCACTTGCATTTGTTTCAGTGGATACGCCATCATTTTTGCTCATAAATGTAAGAGTAATACATCATTCGTAACTGTAAAGGGTCTACTTTTATTTGTGTGCACTCACAATATCAACAAAACGTTGTGCTTTATAAAATGAAGAAAACAAACATGATGTGCTTTCTGCCGTCTCGTCTTGAACAGCAGAACTTTACAAAAATGAACCGAAACTCAGAGAATACATGCCTCACAGACATGATAAAAAAATCTATAGAAAGCTTTAAATTACTACTTAATGAAATAAAACAAATCGAAAACAAAAACTCTTTCATTATAATCATAGTCATAATCCGTAAAGATGCACTTCTCTCTAAAGGCGCGTCTAATGAGGAGATGGCGAGTTAGGATCGACAACTTCATCCTTGTGACACAGACTCAGAAAACACTAGTTTATTAGTAAATAATTCAAATATCCTTACTATTCCCCCCCACCCCCGATACATTCATGGTACTTACTTTTGCTGGGGCTTTGCGGCAAGCTTTAGCAAATGTGTGCATTTGAACGCAGATTTCTTCAGCTGTGCTGACGGCACGCTCGCTCTGCTGCTGCTGCTGGACACTAAACACCATCCGAGCCACTCGTGACAGTCGCGGTAGCACGGTCTCGTGTTGTTTCCACCAGCGTGGCAATTTCTTTTCATCACAAATTGATGGATGTCTAAAATATAAAAATAAGGAGAAGCCTAAAACAGGCCCGAGGCCCGGCCCGCGTCTGAACTATGCCGTGAAAATTGTCCGGCCCTAGGGGCGTAAAAAAGTTGGGGCCCGGGCTGAAATGCAGCTAATATTACGTACTATTACACTAGACTTATTTACATATGTAACTTTGAAGTAATCCAAAAGTAATCGGTGCTTACTTTATATTGTGGTACTGGGATTACGTTACTGAAATACATTTTAATGAAGTAATTTGTAACTGTAACAGAATAGATTTTAAAAGTAACCCTCCAAACCCTGCTGGTAGGGCAGGTTTTGTATGTAGGTTTTTACCATAATCATCATCATAACCTACCAGGTTTGTCTTGCTGTGGTTCTTCAGGTTGGTTGGATGTTTCTCATCCGACGACCTCTTTAAACCCCACTGAGAGACTTAGATCTGGGATGAAGATCTCTTTGTTGCCCTCTGCTGGAGTTCTTGCTCCAGTTTCTGTGTTTTTCTTCCCTGATGGTTTAATGGGTCAACAGCATTCCAGTTCTAAATGTGTCACACACCTATTATTAATTTATGTATTAAAAGGCCAGAAAAGTATTCACCACTTCACAATGATGTAAATATAAGAGATGCTTACCTTAATACTTGTAGCATTTTGGACCCCGTTTTTGACCAAACCAGATCTTCTTGGAAACACTGGAGACCTTAGTAGTACACATATCACATACATAAACTTTTTTTTTTTGTCAAATGTCAATAAAATTTGATTTACGGCCTTCTCTCCAAGGTGCGTTTTAATGCCCACTCCTGTCAAATTTGAATTATGACACTGAGAAAATTCCAGCGTTCCCAACCCCACTCCTCTTCCTGAGCCAGGATTCATGCAGATCTACTGAGTAAGAGTTAGGAGCAGGTTTATTGTAGTTAACTAAAAATAAAACTATAAAAAAAATAAAATAACAGTAACAAATAACTTTGTTACTTGAAATAATGTAAATGTTAACTGAAATGTTAACATGTCTATTAAAAAATATTTCAGCTAATTGCAGAGGAAACATTTTTCATTTAGTTTAAATTGATGTACTAAAATAAATAAAACTAAAACTTAATTAAAACTAAACTTGAAATACAAACAAATGATACCTAAACACACAACAAAATATTTAACACTAAATTTTTAATAAAATGGAAATGGAAAAATATAGAATTATAAATAATTCAAAATATGAATAAAAACTATCATAGAATCTAAATTATACTAAAACTAAACAACTAAAAAAAAAAAGTTAAATAAACGAAACGACTAAAGATAAATAACAAAAAAATTATTAAATAAAAAGCAAATAAATATATTTTTTTCTATACCAGAACTGCTGGTTCCCAGTTCTAATAAGTAGGTAAGTAAATAAATAAATAATATTGGTGTCACAAAAGGATTTTGTAAGTGTAACTTTTCTTTCAAATATTTATTTTGTGTTTTCTGAACCATAACTGCTGGTTCTCAGTTAAACTCCCAGTTAAAACTTAAGGAAGTCTTTTCCTTTCCTTTTTGACTTCAAAAACCTTTGGTTGAGGGATTTGCTTTAATTTGATATGAGGAATAATCAATAAAAGCAGTCAGACAAACCTAGACTGATCTTGATTAATAATGTGCTTATTCAGTGTGTCTGACCATCCATTTCATCGGCTCACTTACTGATTTCTCCACACAGGAGGGGGAGGGGAGAGTGATGGAGTCTCTGAGTCTGGAATTTCCCCACGGTCTCATTTTTATATAAGAAGGAGTGGAAATAAATCCGGGGAGATAATGAACTGACTGACAACTGACAGAGAATTTATGCTGCTCTGCTGACCTTTCTCCACGCTGCTCTCTCTCTCTGAACAGACTTTTCAGCTATAGCGCAAAAGGGAGACACAAGCAAACAAGGACAGGAATTAAATAGTATTACACTTTTTCTGCTGAAGTGTTTAGGAGTTTTACTATGCACACTGTGTAGCACCTGCTCGGTGACCAGCCTCCTCTGTTGGTTAGGATCTACAAGGTCTGAACCAGCAGGTTTCTGTTTTTTAGACTCTTGTGGAATTTCTTTCTCTTTTTACCCTATGGAACAAAATTCCCTTTAAAGAAGCGAAATATCAAGGAATAAACACACATGTGCAAACAAACGTCAGTCAGTACCTGCTGGGGAGGTTCAAAATCATGCAGTTTTTGTAAGGCTTGGTCTCTCTCCTTCTCAAGCGTTTCTGCTCGCCTTCTGCTTTCTGGAGCCAAACCATAAAAACCAAGTAGGAAGATACACATGAACGCTTAGCTAATACATTCCTGTTGTACAAAATGTGTCTTCTTCAGTTACTTTGGCAGAAACATTTCTCCAGTACACAAGGGAGCGATAGAGTCACCTAAAAACGGCTGTGCTTTTAAACTGTGTTCAGGTAGCTAGCTATACACAGGTCAACAGTTTCAATTTATTTTAGTTTTGAACTACTGCACCACCTTTACAGCAGATGCTAATGCTAATACGCCATAGAGCCTCTTCTAGTGTAAATGCTACACCTGCTCTGTGTTTTGAACTCTGACACATTTTGGAACACAATAACATGTAAAATCGAGCTTGTATATCTAGGAGCTTTTGTGTTCTATTAATTACGATACATTTTTTGGCCTTTACTCAATATTAGCATGAGGAAATACCTTCTAGCAGGGCCTTCGGTGACACTAAGTCCTCAGGACTGCTTTCACTGACCACTTCCTGTCTCGACTGCAGCCCTTTATGTCCAAAAATCTGCCCGAGGTAATAGGCACAAAGACGTGTGATACTGAAACCTCATCAGATTAATCTGTTCTGCTGTGGCTGTCATTGTACCTCCAGCTCCAGGGCGGATATCTTGATCTGAGCCTCTGTGTTCTCTGTTATCCTCTGTAACTCCAGGTTCTTCAGATCTTGACCCCTGTGGTAGAAAGAAAAAAAAGAGCTGATGACATAAAACCTGTCATATAGTTTATTGTTCCATAAAGGATCAATAAGCGGCTGCTTCCTGTTTTACTAGTTTTTGATAGCATTGCATGGTCACATTCCATGACTGTTTAAACCCCCAAACTGAAAAAATGGTGGCCTTTGTGCTGATAGCTGTCTGACTTGTGCATATTAAGGGAATTAACAGTCACATGCATAATTCATTCATTAATTCATTCATTCATTCATCATATATATGATATAACTATATATATATACATTACCAAATCTATTTTGCTAAAGTTATTTCCCCACCACCCCCCCCCTTCAGGTACGTTGTAATAGGATTTTTGTCTTGAATGCTTGAAATGAAATGTGTTTGAAGAAAATTATATTAATTAAAGGGTTACTCCACACCAAAATGAAAATTTTGTCATTAATCAATTACCCCCATGTCGTTCCAAACCCATAAAAAAGCTTTGTTCGTCTTCGGAACAAAATGTAAGATATTTTGGATGAGAACCGGGAGGCTTGTGACTGTCCCATTATGCAGAGCTGCATCAGATGATCCAGGCTTTGGATCTGCAGCTGCAGAGGGAGCAGAGGACGCAAACTTTTGAATGGTAATGTATGTGAGCATAACGGAAATACTTTAAAGTTCTAAGTAGTAGTGTGTCCTTGCAAAAAAAAGAAAATATTGTATGTTGATTAAATGTTAGTTGTTTAAACTAACATTAGTTAGTTTAGTGTAATTGTCACATATAGCGTATGGATTCCATACATAGCACCAATACTATATAACTCACTTGTCATGTAGCTCCCCTCGATGGCGGCTTTACGCAAATTGGCTCAGCTCTGCAGCTTCCTTGTCTTGTTCAAGAGCACTCACTGCTTCAGACAGCAGCTGTGGGGGAGGAAGATCAACAGCGATGAGGGTTCCTTGAAGACAACAGCAGAGTCTGTGGATCTCAGACTGCTTCAACCATACCTTGAGCTTCATCTCCAGAAAGTTTGAGATGCTCTGGCTTTGTTGAAGCTGAGATCCTTTGGTTTCCAGAAGGTCTGTCTGAACATCCAGGTGACCTCTAGCCTCTCGGAGCCTCTGGACGAGCTCTGCCCTCCTCATGCTGCTTTCCTCCAGAGCAGCTCTGAGCTCAAAGTCCTCAGCAGAAGAGTGTGATCGTGGAGCTCCTTCTGGAGCCAAATGGGATGTAGAAACATGCACCTTTTTGCTTCAAGATGTTATTTGATGGACTGGAGTTGTGTGGATTACTTGTGGATTATTTTGATGTTTTTATCAGTTGTTTGGACTATCATTCTGACGGCACCCATCACTGCAGAGGGATCCATTGGTGAGCAAGTGATGTGGTGCTAAATGTATCCAAATCTGTGAAGAAACAAACTCATCTACATCTTGGATGACCTGAGGGTCAGTACATTTTGAGAAAATTTTCATTTTTGTGTGAACAATTCCTTCAAAGCACTACATCACTACACTAACCTGGTGCTGATTTTTGAGCAGTCAGTCAATCCAGATAAGCCTACACAGCTCCATGCTGGAGATTTCTGAAAATAAGCACCATATTTGTTAAAATGTTGTAAAAGATTATGAAAAAATTATTTGTTTTGATCCCCAGAGTTTCACTTTGTACATACCCGAGCTTTAAAAAGAGATCTACTATCCCAAAAGTCAAGATCCGAGAGAGTGAGGGGACTTAGAGACCTAAGAGTGTGCCGGAAAGATCTACGGCTCACAGGTCAGAGTCACATTCCCGGTCACTCCAGAATCCTGATGTTGAAAGGCTTCTTCTTTCTCCTCTCCACTTGGCCATATCCACGAGAGCTCTAGAAAGTGAATTGAGATACTGTGTAGGTTACTCAACTGCAAATTGTCCTGCCTTTACACAAAATTATTTCACACAACCCAGACAGTTTGAACCTAGCATGTCAGAGGGGCACAACAACATGGAAACAATGTCTAATGTTTATCTGTTGCTATAATCTTTTTAAACTTAGTTACTTGACAGTCAAGCAGTATCTGGCAGAAGGGGTTTGTAGTGTTTGCTCTTTCATAATAAAAGAGAAAATATTCATTATAATTGCGATAAATGTGCCACTAATGCTGTCTATTATTAATTTAGTGCACAATCACCAAAACTACATAACATACCTTTTGTATCCTTGGTTATTGTTGTTTTTCCTCCTTGCGTTTTGATTTCATACACACTCAGTACTTGACACTCTATCAGTTTCCTTACTGAGCAGGCAATGGTGTTGAAAGAAAAGCCATGCCAGCAGGTCTCTATGGTGACTGTCATATACAGGATGCAGAGAGTGTGTGTCCAGCCCACCTCTTCACTAAATAATCATTTTGTGGACTCACAGGACTATTTCTGGAAGGTATGTACAATGCTGAAGATTTATCATATACCTGCCAGAGCACTGTTACCGGTCAATAACAACAATAGAACAGCCTATATTGTTCCATGCAAATTAATTTAATCTATTTATCCGTAATTATTTAATAATTCTATAAATTATTAAAATAATATATAATATATATTATTTGAAATGATCGGTCGGTACAGACTTAAAATACACTTTTAAAACAGTATTTCTTGAAGTACGCGTGTTTCCATGTGAATATGGTAATATCGTGGTGTATATATCAAATTACTATGGTAATTCCTTGTTTTGTGTGAAATAGTACCAAGGATAATTATTTATTTTATTCTTTCTCTCTTTTTTCCTGTATTAATGTTTACAGCCGTTTAATTTAAACGAGTACATTTGAAAAATGTTATTACCATGCTAACATGTTCCAAAAGGGTGGTAATTGGCAAATACATCATCCTTTAGTATTACTTTTGTTGTTATTCATTCCAAGTAAGCTTTTTGTAGGATGTTTTTTCAATTGTTTATGCATTCAGAACATGTACAAAGTTTAGAAAACGTTAGCACGTATTTTCAGTTGAGCGCTCTGATTGGTGAGGTTACCTCGGTGACGTTGCACATGCGCCAAGCCTGTCTGCGCATGCGTGACACACATCATGTGAAAGAAACGTGAACCGGAGGAAATTTGATTCGTTGTAGACATGTACAGAAGAACAATCCTGTGTTTTCGCGGTCAGGACACTTTAAACGCATTTCAAAGAGGAATGTGTTGTTTAATGCGTCGATACGTGAGCGTCAGATCAGAGCATGATATAAAGAACTTCATTAGAGATAACACAGAAATAGTGAGTGCCCAAAGTTTGACCCCAGAGATTTCTTTAAGACTCTTCACCCCCACCTGTCGGTTCTGGACGGAGAGAGCTGAATCGTGGCCTTTTCCTGATCCGTACTGGGCGATATATTGGCCCGGTGGACAGGCGCTGGCTAGGTAACAGTGTTCAATTAACAAAACATTAGTAATAATGAACGCGACGGTGGATTTGAGGTTTGTCACTGTAAGATACGTTCCGTCTACCTGCGTTATTTTGTCGTTTTTATTAACGATGCAGCTCTGGGGACTGTTTTCTCAGGTATCTCTTAAATAACCCCGAGGTGTCTGGAGGCAGAAAGGTGCTGGATCTCGGCTGTGGTTGTGGAGCATCAGCCATTGCTGCCAAACTCACTGGAGCTTCCCGTGTTGTTGCCAATGACATTGATCCAAGTGAGCTTTGTGTTTCTGCAGCACCTCATACCTGAAATAAGAACTATTGTGATTTATTCAATTCAATTTGGCGAGTAAACGTCCTTATAGATCATCCTTCTTGCAGAGTTTATCATAAATTATTGAAAGAAATCTAGTGGAATGTCTTTTTAAAATTTGCAACCATTTAAAAATATAAGATTTTTAAATGTATTTGTAATTTATTATTTTTTTATTTATTTGTTTTCAACTAAAATAATTGATTTTATAGGGGGGAAACGTTAAGGTGTAAGGTGTACCCATTAAGTACAAAGAGTGCTACAGTATTGTTATTTTATAAATATATAATATATATATACATTTTCTTATGGTTACTCCCCTTGCCATTTTTTAAAATCACAACCCTTTACACAGTTATAAGGGTCTAAAGCGAAGTCTGACACTAAAACCCTAAATGAATAAAAAGGCTCATTTTATTTAGTTGGAACTTAATTCTAAAATAATAAAAACTGAAATAAAAATTAAGAAAAACTATATATATATATATCAATTAATAACTATAAAATTATCCTTTTATTATTTGTCACACAACTTCCTGCATGTTTGTTACACCACACTGACTGACAAACATAAGGTTTATAATATTAAAAGTGCTTTGTTTTATTATTGCAGTTGCTGCCATTGCCACAAAAATGAACTGTGAACTGAACAATTTGGACCCTTTACCTTGTGTGACAGACAACATCATTGGCTCAAAGCCCGATGACTGGGACCTCATTCTTCTCGGAGACATGTTCTATGATGAAGATCTGGCTGATCATCTGCATAAGTGGCTCCAGACATGTATAACCACACACGGAACACAAGTGCTTATTGGTGACCCGGGACGGGCTCAATTTGAAGGCCACGACATCAGAAAATTATTACATAAACTGGCTCGCTTTGAGCTGCCCAACTCGGTCAAAGACGAGAACTACGGACTAACAAATAGCACAGTGTGGTGCTACAACTATAAACCTGATCTATAACAGCTAAAGCATTCACATGTAAGCAAACTATGGACGTAAATACAACCTTATTACAAGAAAATGCTAACATAAATATATAAAATTGATGCTTAATTGATGTTTAATGGAACATATTCTGGAGCAGATTACTGTTATTTCGTACATGTATTTTATTTATTTATTATGTGTTATAGAACAGTTGAAAATGAAAAGTAGTTAAACAACAATTTTACATAAATATATTCAGAAATATTAAATTACATTACTATGCAATTAAATTACAAACACGAAAATGCTGTAAAAATGCATTGATTTTATCTTTTTTTTTTTCATCAAACACTGATGCTTTGCTTAGTAAATTTGACAAGGATGATGCTTATCTTCCTTGATAAGTGCATTACATTTACGACAATAGAGTTGATGTGTTGTAGTTGATGTACTGAAGATGATTCGTAGTCACAGTCTGCAGTGTGATCAGTACACAGTCCAAGACACTTGTTGGATCTTGTTGGGGCCAATAAAGTTTTGGAGCGCTTCCCTTGATCTATCTAAAAGAGACAAAGATGTACTGAAACAACATTTCTGGACAACAAAATGTATGTTGCATTTTATGTCGGGGACCATGTGGCTACCTGTAATCAGGGGACATCCATGGAAATTGAAAATCCTGATGTTGGCACAGTTTGCAAGAACAGCAGTCACTGCCACATCAGTCAAACTGCGACATCGTATCATCTGTAACTCCTGTAACAGTAAATAATTAATTAA
The DNA here is from genome assembly GCA_018155175.1 of Sinocyclocheilus anophthalmus. Lineage (NCBI taxonomy): Eukaryota > Metazoa > Chordata > Actinopteri > Cypriniformes > Cyprinidae > Sinocyclocheilus > Sinocyclocheilus anophthalmus. The sequence goes on from JADLZN010001616.1 coordinate 286,944, forward strand.
AAATAATAATACTATATTAAAATTGTCTTAATGAAAAAAAATGTAATCAGTATGCAATACCTTTAGGCTATGTGAACAAACTCCATTTGCGAGTCCAATGACCCCTTGATCAGTTACCTTTAAATGGTGTGAATGTAAAAGTAGTAAGTATTTGGTGAAAATAATAAACATCAATGTGCGCAAGCAAAAAGTTCACAATTTATTAAAAAAGGAGTTAGTGCAGCATTATGATTTTGGTATATACACTACTCATCAAAGTACATTTTTTATGTTTTTGAAATATTATCTTATGCTTACCAAGGCTGCATTCATTTAATCAAAAATACAGAACAGTAACACTGTAAAATATTATTAAAATCTAAAATAGCTTTTCTATTTTAATATATTTAAAATATAATTCATTCCTGTGATGGCAAAGCTATTTCAGCAGCAATTACTACAGCCCTCAGTATCACATGATCCTACAGAAATCATTCGTATATGCTTCTTTTTCAAAAATATTTAAAAAAAGAAAATCATTCGTATATGGTTATTTTTCTTTCTTTTTCAAAAATATTTTAAAAAGTCAATCATTCCAAACTTTTGGCCACTAGTGTATATATGCTATATGTAAATGACCTCTGTCCCAAGAAGTCTGCTGTGCAGCATCCTGCAGTTTCCCGCCTCCCAGCTACCAGCAGAGCTCCTGTCACTGATAGCCGTGCACCCGCAGGGAGATCACGTCTAATATTTGCCCGTGGCGCGCCAATCCCGAATCCCTGAATCTGTCCACAGCCGTGCAGCCCGTGGGGGGGGGGGGGGGGAGATCAACTAGCGACGATAAGGGCAGCGGGATGCCAACACCTCTAGACCTGGGAGAAAGACAAATACAGCAGAAGTTGATGTCTTGAACAATTTTATTTGACCAACAGTGCAATCAGATATCAATTTCAGTCTAAAATTTATGCTTGGGTCTTATATTCTAAGATAACGATAATAAAGGGGAAATGATAATAAAGAGGGTCTGACAGTTGCTTCCTGTGTTATTATTAGTCAATTAATATTTGCAACTTTTATTGTCAGGGTATATATATATATAATATAATATATATTATATATTATATATAGTATCTTATGTTCCAAACTACCTTATTTGGTAACAATACAGTAAAACATAAGATGTGACTTAAAACAACTGTGTTCATTTGAATATATTTTACAAGGTATTTATGACTGTGATGCAATAGAATTTTCAGCATATTCTCCCCATTCTTCATTGTCACATGATCCTTCAGAAAACATTCTAATATGCTGATTTGCTGCTCTTATTATTATCAGTGTTGAAAAACAGTTGTGCTGCTTAATATTTGTGGAAAGCTTGATTTGTGTGCTTTGATGAATAGAAAGTTCAAATGAACAGCATTTATTTGAAATATACATTTTTGTAAGATTATTAATGTCTTTACTGTCACTTTTGATCAATTTAATGCATCCTTGCTGAATAAAAGTATTAATTTTGAACAGGAGTGAAGTGTGCTTACAGTTAAAAAATTTTTTTTTGCAAGTGAGAGAGAGACCATATATCGTTCATTATCAGTGAGAGTTGCTGATTTGAGGTGACATGGGTGGCACTGACTGTTGTTGCCTAAAAAGGGAATATTCCAACCAAACAGGAAAATTGTGTCATCAATGACCCTCGTGTTGTTCCAACCGTTTAAGAAACCTTCATCTTTGGAACACAAATTAAGATCTTTTTGATTAAATCTGAGAGCTTTCTGACCCTGCATAGACAGCAACACAACTACCATGTTCAAGGCCCAGAAAGGTAGTGAGGACATCGTTAAAATAGTCCATGTGGCATCAGTGGTTCAACCTTAATTTTATGAAGCTACAAGAATATTTTTGTGCACAAAGAAAAAAAATAACGACGACTTTTCGGTGTCAGACTTTGACGCACATTTACGACTGTACAACTGATGCCACATGAATTATTTTATTGATGTTCTTACTACATTTCTGGGCCTTGAATGTAGTAGTTGTGTTGCTGTCTATGCAGGGTAAGAAAGCTTTTGGGTTTCATCAAAAATATCTTAATTTGTTTCTGAAGATGAACGAAGGTCCTTATAGGTTTGGACCACCTGAGGTGAGTCATATATCACAGAATTTTCATTTTGTGAACTATCCCTTTAAGAAATGTTTGGTGCCATTCTGTGCCGATATTACATTGAAGTCATAAAAACAATTTCTACTGGTGTGTTTAGGGGAAAAAAAATAATGTTTCCATTTTTTAGGTCGGTGAGTTGAACAGAAGCGGAGTTCGGAAGTCTCTGCTGGACGCAGTGGAGGATTGTGGGTCGTCGGGCTCTCAGAGCGGTCCTGTTGAGGTGGTCGTTCAGAGGGTCTACTGCATACCCATCACCCAGTCCCTACACAGAACTTCTCTCCAGCACAGAGCGCTTGACAAACCTCCACCAGAATCAGCACCACCGCAACACATCGGCAGGTACTGGACCTCGGTTTCATTTCTCTGGTTTAGATAACACTGTTACTTGGAGAGAAAAATGGAAATGTCTGGTACACTGTTGCAGCTTGCAGATTTTAAGTAAAAAAAAACAAACATTGTTTTGGTCAAAGGCATATAAAGCAGTATGTATATATTTATGTTCAAAGTTTGAGGATGGTAAGATGGTAACAAGTCTGCATTTATTTGATTAAAAACACAGAAAGAGTGACATTGTGGAATATTATTATAATTTAAAATAACCATTTTCTATTTCAATAACTTTTAAAATGTAATTTATTTCTGTGAATGCAAAGCTGAATTTCAGCATCATTATTCCAGTCTTTAGTGTCACATGATCTTACAGATGTAATTTTAATATGTTGATTTGGTGATCAGGAATCATTTCTTATTATTATCAATGTTAAACATAATTGTGATGCTTCATATTTTTGCGGAAAATGTTAAAGTTCAAAAGAACAGCATTTAGTTAAGTAGAAACTTTAGTAACATTATAAATGTCTCACTTCTTATAAACCCTCACTTCTGATATTTCTGCATCCTTGTTGAATACAAGTATTAATTAAAAAACAAAAGATTCATGCTAAGGCGTTATGCACGCAGAATATTGTTATGGAATTTACTGTTAGGTTTTTAGTCAAAAAGCAAACACAGAAAGCCCTTTTTTCACAATAGATGGTTTCAAAGCAGCTTTAAGGAAAATATTTTCATTTTTGCAGTATTTTTGTTGTTATTTTTGTTTTTTGCATTTCTAATCTGCGATTAAAAAAAAAGAAGATCTATAACCATTACCAGCTTTATGTAAATAAAAACAACGTGCAGTTTATCAGCGACTCTCCTTATCCAGTAACCAGCCAAACCAGTTTAACAAACCAGATAGGTCCCAAAACCTTCGCTCTAATTTGCTTCTAATAAAATATATGTGAATTGATTGGGAATGTGCTTGAGGACATAATTAAATACAGTAATAGGCATGACATGTCCATATCATATAGAATAAACATCAGTAGATCTAGAATCTGCTTTGTCAGTCTGAGACGACGAATGGTCATCTTTGTATGTGTTTTACAAGATTGTGTGTTTGTTCTGCGGTTTAATTAGGCCATTGTCTGTTCTGAACTCCACTGTTAAAGCTCCAAGAGATCAGTCTCCTCATGGAGTGATAAATGGTGAGAGAGAGCAACTTTGCTCCATATTCTGTCAATGACTAACCAAACAACCCCTCCCAGTACACAGAGTTCTCTCTCTTTCTCTCTCTATCTTTCTCTGCCTCACGCGTCTCAGATTCTCTCGGCCATGTAGCAGGACACTGATCCCAAACACACCAGCAAGTCCACCCCTGAATGGCTCAAGAAAAACTAAATTAATGTTTTGGAGTGGCCAAATCAAAGTCCGGACTTAAATCCGATTGAGATGCTTAAACAGTCCATTCATGCTCGAAAACCTCCAATGTGGCTGAATTAAAACAATTCTGCAAGAAGAGTGGGCCAAAATTCCTCCACAGCGATGTGAAAGACTCATTGCCAGTTATTGCAAACACTTGATTGCAGTTGTTGCTGCAAAGCGTGGCACAACCAGTTATTAGATTTAGGGGGTAATTACTTTTTCACGTAGGGCCAGGCAGGTTTGGACAGCTTTTTTCCCTTAATAAAATAAATCATCATTTAAAAACTGCATTTTGTATTTACTTGCATTATCTTTGTGTAATATTAAAATTAGTTTGATGATCTGAATCTTTTAAATGTGACATGCAAAAAATAAAAAAAACAGGAAGGGGGCCAACACTTTTTCACACCACTGTGTATATATACAGTATGTGTATATTTATGGCGGTAAAACCGCATACCGCGCTATTGAGCCACTCAAAATTACCGCAAGGGAAATTCCCTCACCGCGACAGCCCTAGTTGGAGTATCATCCTCTGGAGACAAGGAGGGGCTGAAGCGAGGGGCTTGAGTATCGCCTCCAGTGGCTTGTGGTCGGATTCCACAGTTAGTTTTCTGCCGTACATGTGCTCATGGAAACGCTTACACCCGAACAACACGGCGTACAGCTCCTTTTCTATTTGGGCGTAATTCTGTTCCATAATGTTCAGTGATTTGGATGTGTAGGCAACAGGTTTGTCATGTTGGAGTAGGACTGTGCCTAAGCCACTCTTTGAGGTATCTACTTGCAATGTAAGTTCCTTCTGTGGGTCAAAGTATGTCAATACTGGATGATTTGTGATCAGTTCTTTGATCTGCTTGAACGTTCTGTCGTGGACAACATCCCATATGAACTCACAATCTTGTTTTAGCAGCTGTCTGAGTGGTGCGTTTACCTCTGAAAGATGCGGTGTGAATCTGGCCAAGTAGTTGATCATGCCGAGTATGATCTCTAACTCAGACTTGGACTGTGGTGGCTGTATCTCTTGTATGGCTTTTACCTTTTGTGGGTCTGGACTAATGCCTTCACATGAGAGCCTGTGGCCAAAATAGCTGACCTCTTGGACGCCAATATGGCATTTGTCGGGGTTCAGTTTTAGTCCTCTCTCTCTCTCTCGTGCGTTGTCGTATGGGTTAGTGTCATGTTCCTTTTTGTCCTTACCGAATATGAGTATGTCATCAACTATGGCAGCAGCACCTTTGAGGCCTTTGTACTTTCATTCACATGTCTCTGGAATTCATCCTGTGCCGAATTGATCACGAAGGGCAGTCGGAGGAGCCTATACCTGCCAAATGGTGTATTAAATGTGTTTAGCACTGATGATTCTGTGCTTAGCTTAAAGGGGGTCATATGATGCGATTTCAATTTTTCCTTTCTCTTTGGAGTGTTACAAGTTCTTGGTGCATAACGATCTGAAAAGTTGCAAAGACTAAAGTCTAAAAATCCAAAGAGATATTCTTTATAAAAGCACACCTCGCTTTTCAGACTGATGAGCTTTGTAAAAATCGACGCGTTTAAGAAAGGCGGGCCATAGAGGAGAAACAATAATGTACAGTATGTGGAAAATAATGTTTTTAACCTAAAACCGCATAAACACATTTCATTACACCAAATGCACAAAATAATGTTCTTTTTTAGCAACATCATATGACCCCTTTAAACAAATCTTTGAATTTCTAATGAACATCTAATTCAAAACCTTGGCAACTGTGGTCTGATCCGTTGTGAGATCTGATGGCGTGTTCTCTGCGTGACGGTCGGTCTGTGCGAATTGAATACGGACAGGAGGAGGGTTCAGCTTCACTGGAGACGCGTGATTGACAAACTTTAAACTCGTGATTTTAAATTATGCTGCACTTTATGCATTTGCCCGCTGTCATATTCATGTCATTTTCACTGTGTGCTGTATGTAAAATGAATGTCACCTTGGCTTTATTTGAAAAAATATGAATAATGCACACAAACTTCCCAGAATACTGAGTGCCCCGTTGGTTACAGTGTTTACTTTATTTTTGTTTATATATTTTAAAATATTTATTATTTGGAAAATACTTTCCTCTAAAGTGTAGTTATTACTTTTTTTTTTATTTTTTATAAATTTTCAAATGATTTCAAATTTCTTAAATATTAATTAAAATTAATAAAATTATATCGGCTTTATATCGGCCGTCGGCCACCCTGCTTTCCAAGATATCGGCATCGGCTGTCATAAAAACAATATTGCTCGACCACTACTCCTCTTCATTATTTTGCTCTATGGCATACACAGGTCTCCTCTGAGGCTTTGGTGGAGCAGTATTCTTGGTTTTGCAGGCTTTTTCGAAATGGTTGTACTTTTTACATTTCATACACTGTTTGCCTCTGGCTGGGCATGTTTCTCTTGCACTGTGTGAGCCTGGGCACCCATCACATTCTCTGTGTACTGGTTTATGGTCTTTCGTTTTTATGTATCTGAATATTTTGTCGGTTTTTTTTTTGCGTTCACGGCGTCAATTTTGGGGGCGTCTTTTGATCCAGTCATCTCCTTTATCTGTGCTAGCTCGTGGGAACGGGCGATGTCTATGGCCTTATCCAATGTTAGCTTGGCTCCCTGGCTTAAGAGCTTCTTGCAGATGCGTGGGGAGTTTGTGGCGAGCACAATGCGGTCCCTGACCATTTTGTCACTGTTGGGGTAACTGCAGTCTTTTACAAGTAGCTTCAGCTCAGTTATAAAATGTTCAAATGTTTCGCCGTCAGCCTGCATTTTCTCATGGAAGCGATATCTGGCGTATATCGGGTTGGACTTAGGGGGTAATAAAAGCTGCATACTTATCGTAGTATATTTTCTCATTCATGCATGTTTCCTTATCACTTAAAGGTGAATATAACATTTAAGCAGTATGTTACGTAGATATATTTGCATACATAAGTGCAATAGACACTTTATTCTGTGGTAACGATATATTACCGTCATACCGCCCAGTAGGGCTGTGCGATTAATCGAAATCGCAATTTGAGACAAATTAAAACCTTAATTTGCTAATCGCAAAGCCAAATGTGGACGCGATATTATTCTGTTCCAGAGCATATGCATGACTGCCAGCCTTGAGTTGCAGTCTTACTTGCCCTGGGCAAGAGTAAGCGCACCTCCATTCTCCCCAATCAGCACTGCTCTAGCCAACTGCGTAAACACCCACCATTTAAAAAAAATAAAAAATAAAAAAACCCGGAATGCGGGACGGGAGAGAGACAGAGTGGGATTATGGCGTCTACTGGGTCAGATCAATAGTTAGGCAAGTTAAAACTAAAACTTCGAAATGACAGATAGGGGTCGACCGATATGTGTTTTTCAAGGCCGATACCGATTATTACAGATGAAGTAGACCGATAACCGATATTTTGAACCGATATATATGTCTGGTGTAAAAATTAAAATTAATGTCAAAATTAAGAATAACAAGGGCTCTGACAAAAACTGCCTTCCCTGGTGTTGGTTGAGTGTAGTACTCCCACAGTAAACTCTTTATTTTAAAGAGTTAAACTCTTTATTTTTTGGCAAACTCTTTATTTAATGGGTTTACCATTAAAATTAAAACATGGAAGAAATAGCGTATTGTGTGATTATTATTTTAAACAAAAGTTGTAATTGTTGTCAGGGGTTAAAGCAAAAAAAATATATATTTTGACTGAATTTTTCCTCAGCCAAACCCCATTCCAATGCCATACGTGTCACACACCCAGTTTAAAAGCAGTGTTTTTCTTCTTGTAATCAAGAGTGCTTGTCCTCCTAATTAAAAAAAATTAGGAGCACCTTCTAATCAATAATAAAAAAATTCTGATCAAAAATTAGCCTTCCTAATATGAGGTGAAGTGATTTACAGGGGCATTTTCTTTTTACCTTTGCAATGGCATCATTTTCATCTGTCAAATTCAAAAATTTGTTATAAGCTTTTCAAAATGTCAATTAAACAATTTAATATAATAAGTAGTAGAATAAGACAAATAAGTTACAAATCATGAAATTAGTATTTATGAAAAATTAATTTGTACTACAGAGTTGGCACAAAAAGAACACAAAAGTGGCTCAAGACCTGCTCTGTGTTCTCTTCTAATAACCCAACTGTGAATGATGCGAACAGCGTTATGTCAGTGAGAAGCTGCAGCCGTGGCAGGGAGGATTTTTGGTGTGCTGGTGTTTTGACAAATATAATGCTATCTATCAGATTATGCTACCAACAGATCGTCAGAACACCGGCAGAACAACAACAATGTGCTACATGTTTCTTTTCCCCTCGTTTTTTCCAATTGATGGAAATCCGTCGTAGCGATGGAAAACTTTAATCCAGGAGTAGTATTATGTACATCATACTGCACCACAGTAACATATTTCTGATAATTTATTTAAGCTAACCCAAACTTATTTTGACGGGTTGCCATGAGGAACATGTTTCTGTAGGTCTATGTAAATGATATGAAGATAGTTTTACTCCAATGAAACCGTCAAATGCTCATGAAGTGAGGAGTCAGAGCAGTTCTGGAGATGTTCATGTATTATGTCTTCATTAGTGAGACGGCAGACGTTAATATCACCGGAAGCGTCACACGTTGTAGTAGAAAACAAAACCGCGCGTCTGTGCCATTTACATACACAGAGACACGCAGAACATGCTGGATTTATATTTAAATAGTATTTTTGCAGCTTAATATTCACAGAAACTAGTCCCATCGCGACTCTATTTAAGTGTACTGACCTAATTTTGATTAATTCATCCAAACTTTGAAAAATTCCATGAAATTCCACATTATACAGTAAATTCCAATTTTATGACTGGATTCCGCGATTCCATTCGCGTTTTCCACATTGCGGAAATCATAGATAATATTGAGGTATTTTCCAACTTCAGTGAACGTTAGTGGATTGTGAGTTATTTGCAAACTTAACTGGAGAGACAACTGGTGCGTGATCACTGAAGCAGCTCCAGTTAGCAAGCGCTTTTTGGAGTGAGAGTGAATTCTGCATTGATTGGTAGTACTCGTGACTCCCAACAAATCAGATGAGCAGCAGGCGGAGACTGCTTTCGGCCACAGAGTGGTGAGTTCTGACAGACATCAGAGCCAAATAGCGCGTTTCAAAAATTAAGTTATTTTATCGGCGAATCGGTTTTGAAAATGAACGATACCGATAATCATAAAAATGCTTAATATCAGCGCCGATAATCGGTCGACCCCTAGGAGCCAGCTAGATGGATCTTTACTAGGGCTGCAAGGATATTGGAGAAAACTCGCATTGTGAGATATTTTTTGTCTGCGATTTGGAATTTTTATTGCGCTACGAAAAAAACAAATCACCACATGCCTTCAATAGTTTATTTGGAAAAATAATCAATGATTGGGGTGATTTTGTAGGCGAGTAAATCAGCATAGAAAATAAATAAATAACAGAATAAAGATACAAATGAAATAAACAGTGCTTTCTATTTTTCAGGTAAGTAACAGTATTCAGGTACAGAAATTAATTATCAAAGTAAATAACACTGCATAAACACAAACATATATATATATATATATATATACGATATATATATATATCTATATATGACCGTGTTCCCCTATGTTTAAGGCGGGTGGGGGGCGCCGCCCCGCCCCCCTAATATACGGCAGGGGAAACACTAAGCGGTGTATATGGATAATATATATATATTACTATTATATATAATCTATATATATATATATATATATAGTGTGTACGGAAAGTATTCAGACCCCCTTATTTTTTTCACTCTTTGTTATATTGCAGCCATTTGCTAAAATCATTTAAGTTAATTTTTTTCCTCAATGTACACACAGCACCCCATATTGACAGAAAAACAGAATTGTTGACATTTTGCAGATTTATTAAAAAAGAAAAACTGAAATCTCACATGGTACTAAGTATTCAGACCCTTTGCTCAGTAATTAGTAGAAGCACCCTTTTGATCTAATAAAGCCATGAGTCTTTTTGGAAAAGATGCAACAAGTTTTCACACCTGAATTTGGGGATCCTCTGCCATTCCTCATTGCAGATCCTCTCCAGTTATGTCAGGTTAGATGGTAAACGTTGGTGGACAGCCATTTTAGGTCTCTCCAGAGATGCTCAATTGGGTTTAAGTCAGGGCTCTGGCTGGGCCATTCAAGAACAGTCACAAAAAGAGTTGTTGTGAAGCCACTCCTTCGATATTTTAGCTGTGTGATTAGGGTCATTGTCTTGTTGGAAGGTAAACCTTCGCCCAGTCTGATGTCCTGAGCACTCTGGAGAAGGTTTTGTCCAGGATATCCCTGTACTTGGCCACATTCATCTTTCCCTCGTTTGCAACCAGTCGGCCTGTCCCTGCAGCTGAAAAAACCCCACAGCATGATGCTGCCACCACCATGCTTCACTGTGGGGACTGTATTAGACAGGTGATGAGCAGTGCTTGGTTTTCTCCAAACATACCGCTTAGAATTAAGGCCAAAAAGTTCTATCTTGGTCTCATCAGACAAGAGAATCTTATTTCTCACCATCTTGGAGTCCGTCAGGTGTTTTTTAGCAAACTCCATGCAAGCTTTCATGTGGCTTGCAATGAGGAGAGGCTTCCGTCGGGCCACTCTGCCATAAAGCGCGACTGGTGGAGGGCTGCAGTGATGGATGACTTTCTACAACTTTCTCCAATCTCCCGACTGCATCTCTGGAGCTCAACCACAGTGATCTTTGGATTCTTCTTTACCTCTCTCACCAAAGCTCTTCTCCCCCGATAACTCGACGGGCCAGCTCTAGGAAGGGTTCTGGTCAACCCAAACGTCTTCCATTTAAGGATTACGGAGGCCAATGTGCTCTTAGGAACCTTAAGTGCAGCAGAAATTTTTTGTAACCTTGGCCATATCTGTACCTTGCCACAATTCTGTCTCTAAGCTCTTCAGGCAGTTCCTTTTGACCTCATAATTCTCATTTGCTCTGACATACACTGTGAGCTGTAAGGTCTTATATAGACAGGTGTGTGGCTTTCCTAATCAAGTCCAATAAGTATAATCAAACACAGCTGGACTCAAAGGAAGGTGTAGAACCATCTCAAGGATTATCAGAAGAAATAGACAGCACCTGAGTAAATATATGAGTGTCACAGCAAAAGGTCTAAATACTTAGGACCATGTGATAAAGACCATGTCTTTTTTAATAAATCTGCAAAAATGAATCTGTCAATATGGGGTGCTATGTGTACATTAATGAGAAAAAAAAATTAACTTAAATGATTTTAGCAAAGGCTGCAATATAACAAAGAGTGAAAAATTTAAAGGGGTCTAAATACTTTCCGTACCCACTGTATATGTGTGTGTATAATATATATATATATTATATATATATATATAATATATATATATATAGATTATAATATAAACATACAGTACCACACACACACATTATGTATGTTTTTTTTTTTTATGGCTTTTTTGATGGCTTAAAATTACATTTTATTAATCAAAAGCATGTAAAATCATGAAACTTAAAGAATTTAACATCAATTTATTAAAAGTTAAACAAAAATTACATTTAGGGCCATGAAATGTTTTATTTTTTTCCAAACTTATGTTTTATTGTTACCAAATTCTGGGTTTTAGCATGTCTAATTATTTGAAAGCATAAAAACAAGATTAATTTATTCTTACAATAGCCTTATGATTTTTTTGCTCAGAAATTCTGTGTTGTGTATTTACATTTTGTTTTAAGGCATAAATCATTCATTTAATCTTATCTTTTAAGTAATGAAAATTAAAAAATATATATTTTTTGGAAAATAAAGGTCATTTAAAATGACAAAACATTGAAGAAATATTGTATGCTTATTCCTTAAAAAAAAGGTTTTAATAATTTTAGTAGTAGCAGCAGCAGTCTGTTACGTACATTCTACTCAACACTAGTAATATATTTCTGCCAATGCCCTCGAATTAAACTGAACGTTTATTTTGACGGGTTGCCGTGAATAACTTAACATTTCTGTGTGTGTGTATGACACGATGATAGTTTTATTCAAATGAAACGGTCAAATGCTGATGAAGTGACTCTCAAAGCAGTTCTGGAGATGTTGTTCATGTATTTATGTACTCATTTAGTGAGACGGCAGGGTTAATATCACCGGAAGCGTCACGAGCATTTCAGTACGAGTACTACACAAATCCGTGTGTCTGCGCCATTCATTAACACAGAGACTCGCAGAATTCATATTGATATGAATCGTTTTGCGGCTTAATATATACAAATATTAGTGGGAGTGGGCTCACTTGTGTGTGTGTGAGTGTGTGTGTTGGGAGTGAGCGAACGCGCTGGCATCGGGCGGAAATCCGCTGTGCGTGATACAGAGAGCGCGACCATAACTTAGACAGAAATTACATGCCCTTGTGTAAATAAGATAAATAACATAAGGCTATTTAGTTTGCTTAATAAAACAACAAGGTATAGACTTGTTCTATAGGAAAGGTAACTTTAAGTGAATACTGTTGTGATCTGGCGCTATAGAGAAAAAAAAATTAAATAAAATTAACTTGACATTCAAGGGGCCAGCCACCCTAATATAAATGGCAGGGGAAACCGAGATATATATATATATATAATAATATATATATATATATATAGTTTTACACTATAATTAAATCTAATAAATCTGTGTTTAAGCTACAAAAGTGATTTTTCTTTGTGTTTTGTTGTTAATTAATGTTCATGACAGAAAGCAACAGGAACATTAAACTGCCTTGAACCAATATACTGTTACACGGTTACCTTCACCAAACCATTAGCAACTATGTTTACAAGGATACTTGCAGAGCACAGTATTTTAGGCACAAATAGATGCAGAAGTGAACGGAATTCAGTGTTCACGTGCATCTGCATGGCTCTCACCTTGTCTACACCGGACGCGAGCGGTGCGACGCGACAAAATACTATGAACCCATTATAATCAGTGATGCTGTCCGTCTACACTGGATGTGGTGCGGCGCTAGGGCTGGGCGATATAACTAAAAAAAGTCCTGAGGTACTGATATAAGAATATTGGGGGTAGAGCAGTGTCCAAAATGTCATTGTAGAGTGTCGCAGAGCTACATGAAAGAAAATTAAAGTGGCAGTGCAAGTACAATAAATAATAAACTTAAGAGCAGCATGTATTCCGGTTTTAGATGAAGGATAGCTGGCTGTTAAGCAGTCTGATGGTTTGAAGATAGAAGCTGTTCTTCAGTCTGGTTGTCCGTGATCGGATGGATCGTAAGCGTCTGCCAGATGGCAGTGTGGCAAACAGGTGATGAGCAGGGTGAGTGCAGTCCTTGATGCTGCGGGCCTTTCTCAAGCAGCGAGTTTGATAGATGTCCTGTAGTGCTGGGAGTTTATGTCCAATGATGAGCTCTGCTGTTCTCACCACTCTCTGATAAGCTTTGCGGTCGAAAGAAGAGCAGTTGCCGTACCATACAGTGAAGCAGCCGGTCAGAATGCCCTCTGTAGTGCAGTGGTAGAAGTTTGACATGATGTCAGAGGATATGCCAAACCTCTTCAGCCTCCGCAGGAAGTAGAGACGCTGACAGGCTGTTCTCACTATGGTCTCTGAGTGTAGGCTCCAGGAAAAATCCTCAGAGATGTGAATGCCAAGGAACTTGTAGCTCTTAACTGTCTCTACTTTCTCTCCATTGATGTGAATGGGAACGTAACCCTCTCTCTGTGACTTCCTGTATTCCACGATCATCTCCTTGGTCTTGCTGACGTTTAGAGAGAGATTGTTATCAGCACACCATGCTGTGAGTGCGTAACCTCATCTCTGTAGGATTGTCTCATCGCCGTTAGTGTGAGTCATAGGATATACAAACCCGATTTCTAAAAAAGTTGGGACACTGTACAAATTTTGAGTAAAAAATGGAATGGAATGGAATAATTTACAAATCTCATTAACTTATATTTTATTCACAATAGAATCTAGATAACATATCAAATGTTGAAAGTGAGACATTTTGAAATGTCATGCCAAATATTGGCTCATTTTGGATTTCATGAGAGCTACACATTCCAAAAAAGTTGGGACAGGTAGCAATAATAGGCCGGAAAAGTTAAATGTACATATAAGGAACAGCTGGAGGACCAATTTGCAACTTATTAGGACAATTGGCAACATGATTGGGTATAAAAAAAGCCTCTCAGATTGGCAGTGTCTCTCAGAAGTCAAGATGGGCAGAGGATCACCAATTCCCCAATGCTGCGGCGAAAAATAGTGGCGCAATATCAGAAAGGAGTTTCTCAGAAAAATTGCAAAGAGTTTGAAGTTATCATCATCAACAGTGCATAATATCATCCAAAGATTCAGAGAATCTGGAACAATCTCTGTGCGTAAGGGTCAAGGCCGGAAAACCATACTGGATGCCCGTGATCTTCGGGCCTTTAGACGGCACTGCATCACATACAGGAATGCTACTGTAATGGAAATCACAACATGTGCTCAGGAATACTTCCAGAAAACATTTTCGGTGAACACAATCCAAGTCAAAACTCTATAAGTCAAAAAAGAAAAAGAAGCCATATCTAAACATGATCCAGAAAGCGCAGGCGTTTTCTCTGGGCCAAGGCTCCTTTAAAATGGACTGTGGCAAAGTGGACAACTGTTCTGTGGTCAGACTAATCAAAATTTTAAGTTCTTTTTGGAAAACTGGGACGCCATGTCATACAGACTAAAGAGGACAAGGACAACCCAAATTGTTATCAGCGCTCAGTTCAGAAACCGCATCCTGATGGTAATGGGGTTGCATGACGTGCGTGTGGATGGGCAGCTACACATCTGGAAAGGCACCATCAATACTGAAAGGTATATCCAAGTTCTAGAAAAACATATGCTCCCATCCAGACGTCGTCTCTGTCAGGGAAGACCTTGCATTTTCCAACAATGCCAGACCACATACTGCATCAATTACAACAACATGGCTGCGTAGAAGAAGGATCCGGGTACTGAAATGGTCAGCCTGCAGTCCAGATCTTTCACCCATAGAAAACATTTGGCGCATCATAAAGAGGAAGATGCGACAAAGAAGACCTAAGACAGTTGAGCAAATAGAAGCCTGTATTAGACAAGAATGGGAAAACATTCCTATTCCTAAACTTGAGCAACTTGTCTCCTCAGTCCCCAGACGTTTGCAGACTGTTATAAAAAGAAGACGGAATGCCACACAGTGGTAACATGGCCTTGTCCCAACTTTTTTGAGATGTGGTGATGCCATGAAATTTAAAATCAACTTATTTTTCCCTTAAAATTATACATTTTATCACTTTAAACATTTGATATGATGTATTCTGAATAAAATATTGAAATTCGAAACTTCCACATCATTGCATTCTGTTTTTATTCACAATTTGTACAGTGTCCCAACTTTTCTGGAATTGGGGTTGTAGTTACTGTCAGCAAATTTGAGATGATGTTGGAGCTTGCTTAGCTGAGCAGTCCGTAAGTGAACAGGGAGTAAAAGAGACGGACGGAGTACACATCCCTGTTGGGTACAGTGCTGCGGTGTGAGTGAGAAGTAGTGTACTGGGCGGTATACCGGTTCATACCGAGTACCGTTGTTTATTTTTGTTATGATATGAATTTCTAAAATACCGCAATACCGGTGTATGTCGCTTTAACAACGCTCGGAACGCAACACTGTTTGAAACGGGTTCATTTTCACTGGTGCACTGTGGTGAGGTAACGGCTGTATGTGTTACTAAGCGTGAAAGTTCCGAAACTGAAGCTGTAGAACTAATAGAACGTGATGACACAGAAGAACTCATCCACATTATCCACACTGACCACCACAAATATCCACCACCCCCTGCCATAAGCTCCCGCGTCTCACACACACACAAGCGACTTTAGCACTAGATTTAGCAACATTCAGACCCTTTAAGCGGCTTTTTTCCATAGAATATTCACACTGACAAACCTAGAGACTTTTTGGGATAAACCTTAGCTATGGTTCAGTTGGAAGATTTAGCCAGTGCTGTCCCGCGAACATGAGGTCTGACTTTCCCGGAGAAGTGCCACCTCTCTCAGCGTCTGTTCTGTGCAGCGAGCGGCAGAGAAACAGTGAAGTCATGTTGGCCGCAGCCGCAGCGACTCGCAATAAATGGACTACCAAAACACGTTCTAGAACCTGTAGCTTACGGATTGTTTGGGAATTAGAAAATATGAGTGTAGGTCATCTGTGAATAACACATGCACTTTTTTGGTTGTTGTTTTTTTTTAGTGGTTACTCAGACGGGGGGGAAGGAAAGTGCGCTGCATGAGACAAAAAAGTAGCTCTTTAGTGTAGCTGCCTGTTGATTTTAAAGACGATTGCACGAGTTATAAACGAGAGTGACTCCTGGTAACATGTATTAAAATGGGTCCGTGTGTAGTAGGGATGGGCGATATCTTATCTTTTGCGATATACTGGTAAAAATTCTCCCCATGATAAGAATTAGTCTTCCCGTGATAATAACGATAAAGTTTAGTTGTTGACATATTTCTGTGTGCGAATGTGTGGAGTGACGTGAAGGAAGGCGGACATGAAATTGAGCTGCTCCTTCTAGTCTGGAACAGGTTTGGATAGGGCTGTACAGTGCGACAAAAATCGGTCTGAGCCTTGAGTAAATGTACTACAGCAGCACGTTTGCGACAGTTTTACACGTGTATGAGTCGTTTACAAACCTGTTGTCCAACAAAGATATCATTTATTGGCATGCTTTTTCTCCTAATTAACTTGATAATATAGTTGAGTGTTTGAAATAACTTTTTTTTGTGATCAGACGTGGTTTCGTATCACAGAATAAGGCAGAAACCATACTATTTTATAGCATTATATACAGTGATAAATGCTATGTCGATTAGCATTGCATTATAAATATACTCTATCCTTATAAAAAAAATACCCAAGATTGCCTGAAGAACACAGATACCATATATTTTGTGCAATCGCATGTTTATTGTCTTCAGGTTTACTCAGTTAAAATTTCTCTATCTGCGTTATATTCAGCTACAGCGATCACTGGATACTTCCTGGAGCATTACTTCTACTATGCATAAGTGGAGTTTCTGCGCAAGGGCGC